>APFE030263594.1:0-95000 GCA_000404065.3 Pinus taeda
TTTACATTTTATACATTAGAAAATTTAAAGCAAAAAAATAGGTCTTTTAAAAAAAGGGTCTGATGCAGAATACCCACTTTTTCAAATCAGCATGAAAATCACTACCATTCTAAAACGTAATGTACATAAAAAAATTAAAGTGCCAAAAACTATGCTCTAAAGAAAACATGTGTGTTCTGCATCAACCCTTTTCAAAATCAAGGCACTTTTTTGCTATCTCTACGAAACGGGTAACAATATTAGTTCCCGTTTCAAAGTTTACATTGTTCATTTTTCTGTTATATATAATTTTCTAACAACTAGTATGAGATTCAAAGGTCTATTTGGCTGATAAAGTCACAAGAGAGAATGGTTTCTGGTTCGAGTGGGAGTAATGGCAGAATATGGTAGGTTTAGGGTCGAAATATTTAATGACCAAAACTACCAGCTCTGGAAGATGCAGAAGGAAGATTATTTGTACTAGAAAGATCTGAACCTACCATTGAGCAGAAAGACAAAGAAGCCAACAAGTATGACATACACGGAATGGGATATTCTCGATAGAAAGGCACTTGGAAAAATACAGTTGTGCCTAGCGGCGTCAGTAGCGTTTAATATTTCAAAGGAAACGAAAATGGAGGGTTTAAAGAAGGCATTGACCAAACTATATGAAAAACCCACGACCTCAAATAAGGTATTCCTTATGAAGTGTTTATTTAATATGAAGATGTCAAAAGGTGGATCTATTTTTGATCATTTGAATGAATTTAATATAGTTACCAGCCAGTTAAGTTCTGTAGGGGTAACTTTTGGTGATGAAGTTAGGGATTTGTTATTTCTATGCACATTTCCAGAAACCTGGAATGGTTTAGTTATGTCCATTAGTAATTCTTTATCTAGATCTAGCACTTTAAAGTTTGATGACGTTGTCGGTGCAATCCTTGGCGAGGAAATGCGATGGAAAAGCTTCGGTGAGACATTAGGTAATGCTTTAACTGTAGAGACCAGGGGAAGAAAAATGGAAAGAGGAAAGAGCCCAAGATATCACAGTAAGTCAAGAAAAGGCAGATACAAGTTCAGATTGGGAATAGTGTGCTGGAAATGCTAGAAGAAAGGACACCTTAAGAAAGACAACAAGTCTTGGAAAGGAAAATAAGGAGATCCACACCAAGAAAATAATCATGAAGCGAATGTGACAGGTGATGTGTTACAAGATGCTTTGATTCTTTCATTAGAAGATATTATTGATGCCTGGGTGGTATATTCAGGGGCCTCATTCCATGCCACACTTGATAGGAAAATTTTTCATGATTATGTTCAAGGAGATTTTGGTTAGGTTCGATTGTGTGATGATAAATCCTGTAAAATCATTAGAATGGATATTGTTTTCATAAAAAAATAGAATGGAAATCAATGGCCATCAAAGGAGATAAGACGTGTTCCAGATATAAAGAAAAATCTAATTTGGATAGGGCAATTGGGAGGTGAAGGCTGTGTAACTACCTTTACAGATAAAACTTGGAAGGTCACTAAATGAGCCCTAGTAATCGCAAAAGGAGAAAAGGTTGGTACATTTTATTTATGCAGTGGTATTTCTAATTTTTTTAATGCTTTAACCTCCACAGGAGTAGATACGACATTGTGGCATCATAGCCTTGGGCACATGAGTGAGAAGGGGATGAAGATTCTTCACTCAAGAAATTTTTTACCAGGTTTGAAGCATTTATTGAGAAGAGTTTCGGCGTAAATCACATGTAGAAAACCTTTATCGACGCGTTTCGAACCAACTATTGTGGTTCATCGTCAAGACAAGTTGAGGATTCAGATCATGGCTTCCAATTATATAGGGAGAGCAGATCATCCAAATGGCTAGGTTGACTAGGTTGACCATCAATGACTATCTAAAATGGCTAGATTAAATAATAATAATCAAATATTAATAAGTCAAAGGTAATAACTTATAGTAATAGAATAATTAACTAATTGTAATATTAGTTATCTATTATTTTATAATAAATTTTCTTAGGTAATAATTAATTAATTCATTTATAATTATTAATCATAAACCACTAGGGGATAGAGTAAGGCAGGGGTTTTTTTATTTATATATATATATATATATAGTATATATATATATAATAGAATGTTATAACTACTTATTTTATTTATATATTAAATTACCTAATTCTAATTTATTTAAATCAATTGAATGCTAGGATGAGTAAAGGGGGGTTTATATATTAGAAAATAAAAACAATTTTATTTATTTATTTATTTATTTTTAATCGTTTAAATCCCTAGGGATAAGTAAAGGGTTTTTAATAATAATGATTTAATGGAATAATAAATTATTTATGAGTATTGGTTAAAATTAATTTTTATTTTTATTTTTATTTTACTTATATGGTAAAGGTAGAAGCTTAATAAAAAATAGGATTAATAATATTAATAAAATCTGATAAGGAAATAGTAATAAAAATTAGAATGAGCGACAATTTTTTTTAATACAAGAAGGACAAGAATAGGACAATTAGTAAAAAAACCTAACTAAAAGGAGAAACCCTAGGAGGAAGGAAAAGACGGCTCTAAGGAGAAGGAACCGGGAAAATATGGGGAAACCTCATTAAGACTAAGAAGAAAAGGCAGGGATCCAGCAACAATTGATCTTCTAGCCATCATCTCTATTGAGATTGTTAGGCCTTTTTTCAATTTCAATCACTTCTCTAAATTTACAGTGATGGAACTGTGCAACCTTGGAAAACATAAGAGAGTCAGATTCCTCAGAGTTGGGAAAGAAAAGAAGAGCGAAAAATTAGAGCTTGTGCATACAGATGTATGGGACCTTCTAGGTATCATCTCTCAGTGGCTCTCATTATTATGTTACTTTTATTGATGATGCAACCAGAAAGACCTAGATTTATTGTATTCAAAATAAATCTAATGTATTTGATACTTTCAAGAAATGGAAAGCTTTGGTTGAAAATGAGATAGGGAAAAGGTTGAAGTGATTTAGATTAGATAATGGAGGTGAATATTGTAGCAAAGAGTTTGATAGTTACTGTTCAAAGAATGGAATTCATAGAGAGAAGATAGTTCCACGAACACCACAAGAAAATGGTGTGTCAGAAAGGATGAACAGGAAAATCATGGAGTGTGCAAGGTGCACGAGATTGCATGCAAGATTGCATTTACAATTTTGGGTAGATGCTTTAGATACTATTGTTTATCTAATAAACAAAGGGCCTTCAAGTTCCTTGGATGGTGGTATTTCAGAAGAGGCATGGATAGGTAAAAAGGTAAACTACTCATTTTTAAAGTCTTTTGGTTGTGAAGCCTTTGTCCACATTAATAAAGAAAATAGAACAAAGCTTGAGGCAAAATCAAATAAATGTTGTTTTATTGGATATGGTGTTAATGATTTTGGTTATCGCTTTTATTATTATGAAAAGCACAAAATCATTAGGAGCAGAGATATCATATTCAATGAAAAGGTTTTGTATTAGGATCAACTGCAGGAAAAGAAACAGGAAAAAGAAAACAAAGAATACACAATGCTTGATGAGATCACAGAAAAAGTGAAGGTTCTTTAAAATCATAATGATCAATATCTAGAACAACAACAACAACCACAACAACAACAAGCACCTCAAATGCCTGAAAGTGGTGTTAGAAGATCTACCAGGATATGTAGACCTCCTAAATGATACTCTCCTTAATTATATTATGTATTGTTGACTGATTTTGGTGAACAATAATGTTATGAAGAAGAAATGTAGGTAGAAACAAGGAAGAAGTGGGAGCAAGCCACGAAAGAAGAGATGAAATCCTTAGTGCATAACTAGACTTGGGACTTAGTCAGGTTGCCTGCAGGTAAAACAAAATTGCAGAATAAATGGGTTTACAGGTTGAAGGAAGAATATGGAGGTAGAAAAAAGTATAAACCTAGACTTGTGGTGAAGGGTTTTGCACAGAAAAAGGGTATAGACTTTGATGAGATATTTTCTCATGTTGTTAAAATGACTTCAATGATAACTATTTTAAGTCTAGTAACAGCTGAAGCTTTTCACCTTGAGCAGTTAGATGTAAAGACAACTTTTCTCCATGGGGATTTGGAAGAGATATATATGTAGCAGTCACAAGGATATGAGGTAAAAGGGAAGGAGAAACTAGTGTGCAGGTTGAAGAAGAGCTTGTATGGATTAAAATATGCTCCAAGGCAGTGGTATCTAAAATTTGACAGGTTTATGCCTGAACAAGGTTATACTAGATGTCACTCTAATCGTTATGTTTATTTCAAAAGGAAAAATGATGGCAGTTATATTATATTGTTATTTTATGTAAATGACATTCTTGTTGCAGGTTCTAACATGCAGGAAATAAATGTGCTCAAAAGAAAACTAGCAAGCTCATTTGCAATGAAGGATTTGGGTGCTACAAAGCAAATCCTTGGTATGAGAATAACTAGAGACAGGAAGAATCGAAAATTAACATTGTGTCAGAGTGAGTACATAGAAAAGGTGCTAAAAAGGGCTAGTATGGAGAATGTAAAACGAGTTAGTATACCTTTGGCTAGCCATTTCAAACTAAGGAGGTGTGTCCCAAGACTCAGGAAGAAATGGCTTATATGTCTAAAGCTCCATATGCATTAGTAGTTGGAAGCTTAATGTATGCAATGGTCTGCACAAGGCCTAATATTGCACATACAGTGGGAGTTGTAAGAAGGTACATGAACAATCCAGGAAAAGAACTTTGGATGGTGGTGAAGTGGATTCTCAGGTATTTGAGAGGTACCACAAATCAAGCATTATGCCTTGGTGGTTCAAACATTCCTCTACAAGGATATGTTGATGTAGATATGGTGGGTGATAGGGATAACAGGAGGAGCACAACAGGGTATGTGTTTGTTGTAGGTGGAACAACTGTCAGTCGGGTTTCAAAACTGCAAAGTGTTGTTGTACTCTCAACAATGAAAAAAGAGTATGTTGCTGCTATTGAGGCTAGTAAATAAATGATTTGGTTACAAAGGTTTCAGGATGGATTGGGTAAGAATCAAGTGTTGGGTAGGTTATACAGTGACAACCAGAGTGCCATACATCTTGCAAAGAACTCTACATTTCATTCCAAGACAAAACATATACATCTCAAGTATCATTTCATACGGTCAGTGTTAGAGGATGGATAGTTGCAACTCGAAAAGATGCACACTAGCCAAAATCTTGTAGATATGTTAACAAAAGTTGTAACTAGGGAGAAAATGAGATTTTTCTTAGTTTCAATTGGTCTTCAAGTATGATGATGAAGGTGAGAAACAACCAGGTCCAAAGTGGAGTCATTTTCCAGCAAATGAAGCAGCGGTGGAGTTGCTATAATCAGTCTCCAAGTGGGAGATTGTTGGGCATGGAGCTTGATTATCTTGTTAATTCAGAGGTATCGCCACATTAGACCCCAGTTCATAATGTGGCGGTAATGCTGACTGTAATATTTGTGTTTCAAGGGGAGTCAAGGGGGGGGTGGCAGCGATGTTTAAGAGCCCCCCCCTGGCGGTGGATCAGGGGCAGCGCCCTCGAAGCTAAAAATAAATGTAAAATTGCCTTGTAAAATGTCGTAATTTCGTAGTCAATCTGGGTCATTCATTAGGCAAAGATCTGATGGTAGAAGTTATACTTATTTTAGGGTCTTTTTTCCTAGAAGGCAACCCCTCGCTATATATGAGAGAATTGTATTGCATCTATGTAGATCTGTACTCTGAGTGAGAAAAAGAGAGGAGATTGTGTGAGAGTGAAGAGGGAACTACAACGGATTTGTTGTAGGTTGTATATCTTTAGTTTGCTGGATAATATAAAGGGAAGGACTGGCTGTTTCTCTGTGGATGTAGCCCAAATTAGGTGAACCACATATATTTGTGTCTCTCTTGTTTTATGTGTTTTCTGTGTTTATATTTCTGCGATATGTTTTATGTGTTCCATTTCTTTGTTACATATATATTTCTAAGTATAGCTAGGCGCCTATGATGAAACCTATAGTACTTAGAGAGACCTTCTCGAAAAGGTATCGTACGTGCCAAATGGAGATAATATGACCAAGTTATGACCCTAGGAAGTTGGCTTCCCAACTAACCCCAACAGGGCCCACAAACTCTTGGTGTTACATATCCTAGGCTTAGGTATTTGGTTGTTTATGGTTTTCTCATGTCTTCCAATAATGAATATGCCCTTGAACCTCATTGTAACACAGTTCCGAGGCATGTAGTCACAATATCTCTTCTAAGAGATAAGCTACCATCGCCCGAGCTATCTTATTTCTATTTTATTTCTAAGCATAGTTCAATATTTTTCTATGAATGAAATGAGGTGTTTTTCTGCTACATATTTGTGTTTATTATTATATCTATAACTTGTTGCATTCCTATTTAAGTTCAGATCATTAAATTTACAATTCTTAATTTTATTCACAATTAGTATCTATTACTATTATTGGTGTGAAAAATGTTACACATGACACTCTCAATAAATAATAATTAAAGATACCAAAGCCAACATTTACCAAAAGTAATGGAAATAAATTTTGAAATCCCAAAATCATCCTATCCATTTATTTTGCACTTTTCTCCTATTTGAAGATCATTAATATATGTGTCATAAGAATAAAAAATATACTATATGAAATAAAAATGAATTACCTGTAATCATTAAAATTAGCTAAGAAGGTGTCAATAATAGTTGCAAAAACTAAATTCCATAAGGACATTCACAAATAAATATTATGCAGAGACATGTTCAACTATCTTCTACGACGAATGTACTTGATAGTTTGTCCGGACCACAATGTAAAACCTAACAAAATTTTATTTACAAATGACCGGAGATGTGATTTTGCATAGTACAGTTCAAAGTTATCTTTCAAAATGTATTCAAGCCAATTGGACATAGTCACATATATTATCCCACAAATTTCTTCTGCGTACCTACCTCTTGCATAATTCTAAACCAAAATCTTTGAACATAGACAAGGATTGGCTCTGATTATAATACGGAATACTAGAAAAAATAGTATTGTGATACACTAAAGTATTCTCAGACTAATACCACCAACCATGAATTAATAGGTTATGCTAGTAGCTTTATGTTCACTGCATTTCCATAAATTAATAGTTCATTCTAGTAGATTTATGTTTAATGCATACAAGTCATTTTATTTGGTTACAAAAATACTAAAATCATACATAGGAAATCTCAAAATTTTCAATGAAAAGAGAAATAAACATTACAATTCATTCGAAATAAAAAACCAATCACCTCAAACGAGTTGCACAAGTCAAGGAAAATAAAAACTCTTTCGGGATAGTATGTACCTCCACACACATTACACCAATTAATTAGCCATCATTTACAATGTATCCAAAATACCAAATATTTGAATAAAATACGAAATAATAGAAAATTCAAGACAAAACAATTATCGCCATACACTAAAGTATTCTCTGACTAATTCCATCAATGATGAATTAATAGTTTATGTCAGTGTTGGCATCATATAAAATCACATCTCAGTTTCCAATTGAGCCTGAATGAATTACAAATGTCACTTAGACACTATTGAAAGTCAAGGATGTGATTTTATGGGATATCAGCTTCATAAATAACAATTTATGTAAAGCAGTGAAATCTCCAACAATACTCCCAGCTTTTAAATGAATTTTGCAGAGAGAAAACATTTCAAACTTTTTTATTTCAAATATGTAGTCAATCAGTCAAAGTACTACTTTAAGTTGGAAACATGTTATGAAATCTTTGTATCAGACATAAAGTTTACATCCAGATCTTTTATTATCTTAATGTTTGTCCTCTAATTAATACAAAACAATGTTGCAGATAAATATTAGCCTTTTCAACATTCAATTCACCAACTATGCATGTGCATAGGTAGCTTCATCCACACAATGAAAGATTCTTCTTGAAACAAAAACAAAGATAAGCTTCATCCACACAATGAAACCTTTCATTTAAGCTGTGCATAAAGACAACTCTACAAAATGAAGCAACCTCCTACAATTATGGTTATACAGAAACCAACACGAGCTCTTTAAATCCTTATTTGCTTCCTCTGCATAATGGAAGTGTTTATTATAAGCCTCACACAATGAACTTCTTCAAACAAAAATAGAGATAATATTTGTTCACATAATGAAAGATTTCATTATAAGCTCTACATAAGTAGAAGCTCCTACCAGCATTATGTTTATATATTTATTAAAAATATAATGTTTCTAGTCTTCAAATCTTAACCTGTAATAACATCCTCTTGCTATGAGATTCAACAATATTGAATGGATAAAGACATATGAAAAATTGTGCCAATTTTTTTTATGTTCCTTTCTTTGCACACCTGTTCTCCCACAATTTTTACTATCACCCATGTCAAAATTGTTACACCTGACATGCTTAGTAATTAGCAATTTAACATACTAAAGATAACCCTTATGCAAAGTAATGGAAATAAATATTGAAATCCCAAAACCATCACATGCATTTACTCTGAACTTTGTTATTTCTTTAATATCACTGATATATGTGTCATAAGAAACATAAGTTTACCATACAAAATAAATATGGATTACTTGTGATCATGATAATAAACTAAGATACTATCAATAAAAATAATAAAGATTCAACGCACTTTTACCATGAGGCTGATGCGATAGTACCTGGCAAGGCAGGGACTGATAATTGTGAATAGAAAACTATCTAAGGTGAATCCGTTTAAAATCTAGGAGTATTGTAGAGCTTTTGTATTCCCACACTACTGCCACTAACCACAAATTATTAGTTTATGCCAATAGCTTTATGTTCAATGCATTCATCTCCAACTTGTACCGACTATCGATAACAAGGAACATCACACTACATTGCTTTGAGATTGTCTCCTGGTAACCTTATGTTCACAATTTTGTAATTTTTCATGTGGTAATTATAGACACCATTCAAACACTATTGAAGCTAAGAATTTGATTTTATGCAACCTAATCTTCGAAGATAACAGTTTATGTAAGGAAACAAGCTCTAAAAATACTCCCAACTTTTAAAAACAATCTACAGAGAGTAAAAGTTACACGCTTTGTTATTCGAAATACGTAGTCGATTAGTAAAATATCATATCAATATGAGAAAATTAGCTATTTGTGTCACTGCAAATAACTTCTTTCCTTTCTCCACTAATGATTTCAAATGCTTGCTTACTCGTTTCCCTAGAAGTGACCACCTATTACTATTTTTCATCTAACACATGTCATGAAATATTTTTATAGGAGATAAACCTAGCATCCATATCTTTTTTATCACCCATTTCATTTCTTATAATTAATAGAAAAAACCTCTACCGATAAATACCAATCATCCTCAGCATGTATTATGCTATTTCTCTGCCTAATGATGTCAGAAGTACAAAATTGCGTTACTATTGGTTCAATAACAGTAATGTTCACACACACATTTAAAGGACACTTAATTCAATATTCAATAACTAGTATTTAATTCACAAATGTAAGACGTTGGAATGGGTGTGCGAAAGTTTATTTTTACTAGAAATTTATGTGCAGAATGCAACATTGCAGATGAAATTTTTTGTTACACTATGAATTAAATTTTTTGTTCCTTTCTCCACACACCAATTCTCCTGCACAACACCAACTATTCACATGCATTAGAAAGATTCTTAATTTAATACTTCATAAAAATAATAAGTATTTAATCCACAAATGTGAAATAAAAAATGCACATAGTATTCAAAAATATTTTGTAAAGAGAAAATGTTACACATCCCACTATTCGAAATGCATAATCATTTAGCCAAAGTTCTTTTAGATATGATAAAATGAGTTATTTGTATCACTACAATTAGTGTTTTTCCTCATTATACTAGCCATTTCAAGTGCTTGTTGATTCATTTCCCTAGAAATCACCACTTGCTACTATTTTGCATCTGAAACATGTTATGAAATATTTGTGTTGGAGAAAAAATTTTCATTCAAATTTGTTATCATCTCAATGTTGTCCTTTGATCAATACAAAATACCACTGTGGGTAAATATCAGAATTTTCAACATTCAATTCATCAACTATGCATGTGCAAATGTCCTCATTCAGTGTACCAATGCACATACAAAATGTGAAAGTTTCAAAATGTATCAATGTTTTCCACCCGTGTTCTGCACATATTTTCTCCCACACAACACTACTTGTTTACACACATTAAAAATACACTTAATCTAACATCGCGTAATAATAATAAGTATTTAATATAGAAAATATTCTCTATTTCTAGTTTATAAACCACTCTTTCTAGTTGTTCCTATTACATTACAATTAAAGTTTATGTTCCTAATTAAATTAATTTTGTGTCTATGGAATAAAGTTCCCTTTGCACCCCTGTTCTCCTGCACATACCATGTCCTCCGAACATACTGCATTCCATATAGGTTCATAGCTCTATGAAACTTTTCTTGTGCATAGCTAAATCTATAAAAGTTTCAAATGGAAAAAAGTTTAAAATTAATTATGTGTCTGTGGAATAAAGGTCCATGTGCACCCTCATTCTCCCGCATGTTAGTGTCGGTATCTTCATCCCTCCATCAATAATCAAATTTCTCTTTTTGCATGCATGTTAGGTGTCCCATCCGATCAGCTGCATTCGAAGGTCATGGATCAACTGATGGTAGTGTTTTCATGTCAATTTCCCTCATGACATTCACCTGTTGACCTGTTCACATATTTTTTTAGTCATTTACTGTCATCTAGTTTCAGTTAATTTATAAAAACCAACTTTAGGGTTTTAGTCTCACTAGGTCTAGGGTTTGTTGTCATAGTCATCCAAAACTGAATAAAAGGTCAACAGGCACATGAGGAGGATAAATAAACTCATAAAATCATAAATTTTACTTCTGTTAGGCTCAATAAATTTGTTTTACCTCAAAACTCCGTTTTGAGGTGAAAACAGGGTTTTTTCCATTTCATGTACAAATTTCATGTAATTTCAATGTTTTTATATGTAATATGTATTCAAAGCTATTCTTGGTGACCTAGTGACAAGATCCACCCCTGCCACGCAAGAAATCAATGTAAAAGTCCACCTGTAAAAAGGAAAAAGTCAGAAATAAAGTGAAACAGGGCATTTGTGAAAAAGCTAGCACAACATTAGAAAAGTGGGTTTGGTTAATGAAAAAATTGAAAGCAAGGGGATATAAAAGTCATCTATGTGTTTTAAGTCTTCATTGTTGCAAGTGAATGAGCTAAAGGTAAAAAATCATGTTTTTGGAAGAAAGAGGCAAAAATCAACAAAAAAGCTTGAAATTTTACCGGCATTGCGCACCTGGGCTTTGGCGCTAAAAACCTACCTGGCACTGCGCACTTGGCGTAGGTTTTCCACTGAGAATTTTTCTGGCGCTATGCATACAAATTGCGCTACACACCTGAGAGGCAACTCTATGCACCTGTTTGTTGAGCATCAAAACGATTTCCATCACCTTCCTTTGCTTCAAATTCCTCAATTTATTTTGCAACAAGTGAAGCTTCTCATCTTATCTAGCAAGGGGTTTTCATCAATTGCATTGATTTTCATGTCTAAAAAACTAAACCCTAGCTATCCTCGAAGTTGTCCCATAAGATTTGCAAAGAGTACTGTTTTCTGTTGTTTCTATTCCCTTAGGTTATTTTACTACACCCTATTTCCTTAAACTATTTTCCCTAAATCCCTTTCCCTTTCCCAAAATCATTAATACTCACTTCCCAAACCCCACTCCCATTTACCAAAACCTAACCCTATACTCTATTCCCAAACCCTAACTCCCACTTCCTATCCCTTCACTATATTCATTTCATTATCAAAACCTTCATCTACATTCATAATACCAATCATTTCCCTCATTTCCCAAAGCAAACTAGTAGTCACTTCCTATATACATTATTCACCCTCATATTTTAAAATCTCTTCACACTCATTAGTTTTCACTCCAAATTCATAAGCATGGAGACAGATTCAGACCATGAGAGGGAAGAGGAAACTTTCAGTGATTCTTCCTGAGAAGCTCATGTACCAAGAAAACCACATAAAGGAGGGAAAATCATCTGAGAGGAGCCCACCACTCTCACAATTACTTGCTTGCCCTCTTATTGTCACTTGCTTTAAACATCAATCTTGTTATAAGTTTTCTGAAATGGTAGAGAGGGTAAAATATCATCATGAGCTGGCTAGGTTGTTTGTTCGTCACCTTCACAATGGCTAGGTGAACCTTGCTCGTGTCTCTTTCACCTTGACACCTAAAACCATAGCAATAGCAATAGGCATCCCTAATGTAAGTGAACAGTGGAATAAGGGGCAACATGTGGGCAGAGAACATTATGAGCCTTACATTAAGGCTGGTTATCACAGGCAAATAAGCAAGGTTTTTCCTTTCAAATAGTTGCAGAACATTTATGCTCCTCTCATGAAACTCATCATCAAGTATTTTACCTGTGAAGGGAGGTTTTCCCGCCTATATATATATCATGTTAGATTGTTGATGCATTTCACAAGAGTGAGGATGATGAACCTCCCATACTTTATACGTTGAATATTGAGAAGATGGCTCTATATGTGCAAAGGAAACCTTTTCCTTAGCAGTTCAACAACATTTACCACTTCTCACTGATTAAAATTGTTGTCTTGCATCAACTAAGCTTGCTGAACATATCATGGGATACCTTCATTGCACTTGATATCGTCAAAGGCCCTCATGTAATTCCATCAGTGCTTCAAGAGGAAGGAGGGCCTTCAAGATACCCAGATGTTCATGAGACTGAAACCACAAGTGTGCCAGTGTTTATCACCTATGAGAGAGGCACTAGGAGGCTTTTTGTTGCTTCCAGGCAAGTACTATCTTCACCGGGCATGGAAGGGGTCTCGTTTTCTTCACCGTACTATAGGCAAATGTTATCTTCTCCGGGGGTGAAAGGGGCTTTTCCTTCTACTTCAGCTGAACAAGTACATGGTAGAGACAAAGGAAATCAATAGGTGCATGAAGAAGGCCCTACTAAAGGGCAAAACAGGGATTTTGTTTTGGTTGAGGATGATGACACTGATTTGGGCTCTCAAAGATCAAGACTCAAGGATATGATCATCAAAGAGAAAGAGGCTGAAATCCAAGCCTTATTACTTGACCTTGAGAGGGCCAAATGGATAATCAACTATCTTGAGTAAGAGAACAAGAAACTGGAAGACAAACAAGCTATTATGGAGCTACAAACAATTAGAGAAAATAGACAAGTGGCAAAGAGAAGAAAAATCAAAATGACATCCCTTGAACAAGAAATTGAGGCTGACTAGGAATCATGGTTAGAGAGGGAAAATATTCACTTGGATAAATTTCTTGAGAAATCCAACAAAGAGAAGAAAATGTTGCACCATATGGCTTATCACTACCTAACCCAGAACAAAATTTGCAAAACAAGGGTGAAGAGGTTGAAGGCTAAGCTAAAAAGAGCTTTGAGAAGCAAAAAAGAGCAAGATAAGCTCAAGATCTTAGCTGAAGCATCATTAGCCCAGCAAAGCACCTAAAAAGGATTACTCATGCCAAATTTCAAGAAATTTGGAGCATTTTTTGTCATTTTTGAAAATTTTGAAGTAAAAAACAGGTTTTTTAAGCAGGTGTGCAGTGCCACTATTGCTGCGCTTTAGTTGGGGGCATCCATTTGCAAAAAGGTTTGCATTTTTGGAATCAGCATGAAAAAATATGCATGCTCAGAAATGGCTGAGAATTTTGGACAAGTTCTGGGTCTCCAAAAGGGAAAAAAACACCCAAAAAGTGCCTCTCTGCCACTTTTTTGCCACACAGGAAACAGTCTTGGGAGATTCCATTTTTTTAGGGGCAAATGGACTCCAAATCCAAACATTCAAGTTGTTTTAGAAAGTAGACTCACCAAGCTTTCTAATGAGCTATTATGCACCTGATTTGGATTTCGGGAAGCCTTCCAAAAATGGCCTAGAAAAAGCATTACACATAGGATCAGTGGCACTATGCATAGGAGGAATTTTGCCAGTTTTGCCTATTTGTCCAGAATTTCACCCAGTTTGACTATCAATTGAATTTTTATTTTCTCCATGGTAAATTTGTAATGGTAAATCATGTAATATGATGTAAATTTGATGAAAAATTACTTGTGGGGATAGAGACATCAGTTAGAGGTAGTTTTAGGTTGAATGGATCAGTTTCCATAATTTTAGAAGCAAGTTGTTCCACTGCCTATTTTGTAGTTCTTAGTTTAGATGTTGTTGAAACAGCTCCTTGAATCATGGATTCGACCCCTAATGGCTAGCATAGGTGGTTTGATACCTATATCATGTACTTTCTTAGTCATTTGTAAAGGTTGGACTCTTGTGGATGCATTGAGCACTATCATAAATCACTTCTGTAGTTTGGCAAGGAAATGAACCAGGGTTTTGCAGTATTTTGTGGGATTCTTATGGTAATGTGTCTTGGGATTGTTTTTTCCTTTGTTATTTAGTGTTCTTCTTATCTATATATGTGCCAACATCTATTTCTTTCTTCATAACTAAATGAATCAAGAGAATTAGGTGGAATACATTGATGTTCAGTGCTCTACCTTGAGGATACATTTAATTTTTTAATGTTTTCTATTGTTTGAAGAGGATTCATGGATTTTTGAATTCCCTCTCCAACTCCTCACTAGTATTTAGACTCACCATCACATCCAATTCAAAGTGCTAAAACACTTTCCTACCTCACCCAACAGAAACCTCTACAAATCTGAGTTGATTTCGTGGACCCAAAGCTGTCTTCCTCATTTGATCCAACAACCAACCACTAAAATCAATCAGCATCCTCTGAGAAAATATACCTAGCCTAAAATCAACATTAATTTCTAGTCATATCAAGCCCTATTTTCCATATTTTAATCGAGATTGACAAGGAGAGAGCCCTCTCCCAACCTGGTAGGGCTAGCTACCAAGATAAGCATGGTTTGATGTTACCCTAGACTTGCCTTCATTCAGCCTGAGGTATATTTAGGCACTAACATAGTGGCGACCATACTAGGGAAGAGGTGACAGATCTTCTCCAGGAAAAATCATTCAAGTTGCAGATCTAATTGCTGATGGTGGACAACAATCAGACACATATGAAGGCTGAAATCATCTACCTGATGACTCCAATGTTCAAGATCCTGAGCTTCAACGTCACTACCAAAGAATCCATTTTTCAGAATGTTGATGGTAATCACCAATGATAGGGTATGTGGAAAATCCGTTATCTAGTGAAATGTTATTGATTTTAAGGGATGAGATAGCAAAATTTCATATTGATCAGAGTTTTTCAACATCATTGTTTCTTAGCTTGAAATCTAGCCGACTCACACCTAAGAATATATATTGTTTTCTTGGCTTAGTGGTTGAAAGATTGGAAAATGAAATTGAATTATTGGATGTTCAAATTAAATCACATGATTCCAAGACCCTAAACAGTTCTTGGAAACTCTCCCTCCTCCCAAAGAAGAGAAGATAAGGCTGCCCTTGGATGGTTAGATTGAAGTATGTTATGGTTTATAGCGAGGATGTGACAATCTCCAGCCAAGAGCATATGTTAATGAGATGAGGCAGCAGACAAAATCTGATTTCTATGATCCCATAGCAGCATATATGGAATATATTTTTAAGTTGAAAGTAAAACCAAGTTGACTTTTACAGAGCCAGAGGTACTATGGGTATATACTGTTGTATACTGCAGTTAGGATTTCCAACTATCTTCGGGTTCAAACACTATTAAAAAACAGCATCATTGTCACAGTTACTTGATTGGCTTATATGGCATTACAACATTACTTGATCTATTGTCTTTTCAGCAAAGTAGGGTATATTTGTAAATAAATAAGCTGCCAAAGGCAACATTTCAGTTTTCGATATTTGTTATGTACAGGTTGCAGTATGTGTATATTTGGATTGGTATGAGTTGTTTTGAGTTTACAGCTATTTGACCATATTTCCCAATGGATGAGGCACTTGGTCTATGGTGTTCTTGACACCTCCAAGGAGCTGCCATCCCTAATAAGTTCGATGTTAGTGCCAGTCTTCGCAGTCTATCGCCAGGGATAAACATGAGCTCTTACTAGGTTTGGTTTGGTTACATGTTTTGCACATGATATTCAGCACAAAACATGTCACAAAATGTTTCCATCAGAAAAACCTTGGAAAAATATTTCCAACGGTATGTCACACTCTTGTAACTGGTTTCTGGATCATAAGATATGATCGAAATGATTGATTGATTCTTGGTTATGCATGTTTTGAGGTTAGTTGGTGCACACAGGGACAAGTTTACTACAAAATTAGTTTGGACAAGAATTTTACAAAAGTGAAAGAGGTTTTTGTCCATCATATAAAAAATAAGAAAAATCTCCTTCAGTTTATGCACAAGTGCTATTATGTGGAAGATATACAGTGATATTTGGAGCCTGCATAAAAAAAAAAAAAAAAACAAAATTTTCATTTATTTTACTGTTTTAGTCATTTTAGTGCGGTGCCATTTTACAACATATGGAAAGTAATTTTTCAAAACCCAAGGAGTTTTTTGTTAACCATGAGCCATGTAACAAAAATGTCTTTCCATTTATTCACAGGTGTCATGAATTTGGATATGTGACTAGATATTTACAGCTCATTTTCACAGAGTTAAATTTTTAATGATTTTCTGTTTTAGAGATGATTTTGTGGTACAGATTCTGAGAAACTGGAAATGAATTTCCAAAATCTGAGAGAGATTTTTCTCTAGCATGAATTTCTCTACAAAAACCTCTTTTAGTTTTGTAACAGGTGCTATGGTTTAGGGGATACGAGTTCATCTTCAACACCTATTTTCAGAAATTCAGTCTAAGTTTAATGTAACTAATTCTATTTTGAAGAAAATGGTTGAGCTCAATTCCCTTAGTACAAGGACGAGAAAATGTATATATTTTATGAATTTCATAGTGTAGAGGTTGGATTTTGGTAGCAGAGAGGCTGCTTGTCACTATGTAAAATTTTCCTGAGTATCATTTTAATAAAGTAGTTTTCTACCCTTTGGACCTGGATCCATCACGGTATTATTGTTCAATATGTTTTTCATGTAATTCACTTACACATTATGTTTTCTCTGCTTTGTTTCATCATTATATAAATGATATGTTAGGAATTCATCCGTAATTATGCTCCTTTCATGATGATTTTATTGTTAGTTGTAATGGTTGTCTTAGTAGAATTCATCCTTTGCTAGATGCTCTGTTGAGTAACCTCATTATTCTCTTTCATATAAAGTTGTTGTTGCAGATCCATCCTTTGTTTGATGCCTATAGGGTAGTGGGGTTTCTACCCTATGCTACTCACATTCATAATTTTCATCTGGATGAACATGGTACTTAGTTTGCCCCAAGTTTGCCGACAGAAACTGGCATCGACTACATAGTCCAAATCATCCTTTCTCTTGTTGTTTCGACTAAAAACAAATCCAATCAAATCCTTTGAGCTACTATACCTAGCCTAAAATCCATATTTGATTCAATCATCTTGACTGAAATTCACAAGGAGAGAGTCCTCTCCTTGAAAGATTGGAAAATGAAATTGAATTATTGGATGTTCAAATTAAATCACATGAATTCCAAGACCCTAAATAGTTCTTGGAAACTCCCCCTCCTGCCAAAGAAGAAAAGATAAGGATGCCCTTGGATGGTTGGATTGAAGGATGTTATGGTTTATAGCGAGGATGTGACAATCTCCAGCCAAGAGCATATGTTAATGAGTTGGGGCAGCAGATAGAATCTGACTTCTATGATCCCATAGCAGCATATATGGAATATATTTTTAAGTTGAAAGTAAAACTAGGTTTCCTTTTACAGAGCCACAGGTAATATGGGTATATACTGTTGTATACGGCTAGTCGGATTTCCAACTATATTCTGGTTCAAACACTATCAAAAAATAACATCATTTTCACAGTTACTTGATTGGTTTGTATGGCATTACAACATCACTTCATCTATTGGTTTTGCAGCAAAGTAGGGTAGATTTTTAAATAAATAAGTTGCCAATGGCATCATTTCAGTTTTCGATATTTGTTATGTACAGGTTGTAGTATGTGTATGTTTGGATTGATATGAGTTGTTTTGAGTTTACAGCTATTTGAACGTATTTCCCAATGGATGAGGCACTTGTTCTACGGTGTTTTTGACACCTCCAAGGAGCTGCCATCCCTAATAAGGCCGATGTTAGTGCCAGTCTTCACAATCTGTCACCAAGTATCAACATGAGCTCTTACTAGGTTTGGTTTGGTTAGATTTTTTCCACATGATATTCAGCACAAGACATGTCACAAATGTTTCCATTAGAAAAACCTCGGAAAAATATTTCCAACAGTATATCACACTCCTATAACCAGTTTCCGGATCATAAGATATGATCGAAATGAATGATTGATTCTTGGTTATGCATGTTTTGAGGTCAGTTGGTGCACACAGGGACAAGTTTACTACAAAATCAGTTTGGACAGGAATTTTACAAAAGTGAAAGAGGCTTTTGTCCATCAGATACCAAAAAAAAAAAACTCCTTCAGTTTATGCACAGGTGCTACTATGTGGGAGATATATAGTGATATTTGGAGCTTGCATCAAAACAAAGCAAAATTTTCATTTATTTTACTGTTTTAGTCATTTTAGTGCGGTGCCATTTTACAACATATGGAAAGTAATTTTGCAAATCCCAAGGGTATTTTTGTTAACCACGAGCCATGTAACAAAAACCTCTTTCCGTTTATTCACAGGTATCATGAATTTGGATATTTGACTAGATCTTTACAGCGCATTTTCACAGAGTTAAATTTTTAATGATTTTATGTTCTAGAGATGATTTTTTGGTACCTATTCTGAGCAACTGGAAACGTATTTTCCAAATTTGAGAGTGGTTTCTCTCTAGCATGAATTTCTCTACAAAAACCTCTTTCAGTTTTGTAACAGGTGTTATGGTTTAGGAGATACAAGTTCATCTTCAACACCTATTTTCAGAAATTCGGTCTAAGTTTAATGTAACTGATTCTATTTTGAAGAAAATGGTTGAGCTCAATTCCATTAGTACAAGGATGAGAAAATGTATATATTTTATGAAATTCATAATGTAAAGGTTAGATTTTGGTAGCAGAGAGGCTGGTGGACATTATGTAAAATTTTCCTGAATATCATTTTAATAAAGCAGTTTTTTGCCCTTTGGACCTAGGATCCATCACGGTATTATTGTTTAGTATGTTTTTCATATAATTCATTTACACATTATGTTTTCTCTACTTTGTTTCATCATTATCTAAATGATATTTTAGGAATTCATCCGTAATGATGCTCCTTTCATGATGATTTTGCTGTTAGTTGTAATGGTTGTCTTAGCAGAATTCATCATTTGCTAGATGCTCTGTTGAGTAGCCTCATTATTCTCTTTCATCTAAAATTGTTGTTGCAGATCCATCCTTTGTTTGATGCCTATAGGGTAGTGAGCTTTCTACCCTATGCTACTCACATTCATAATCTTTATATGGCTAAACATGGTACTTAGTTTGCCCCAAGTTTGCTGGTAGAAACTCGCATCGACTCCATAGTCCAAATCATCCTTTCTCTTGTTGTTTTGAACCCAAAAAAAATCCATTCAAGTCCTCTGAGCTACTATATATAGCCTAAAATCCATATTTGATTCAGCCATCTTGATTGAAATTTACAAGGAGAGAGCCCTCTCTCGACCTGGTAGGGCTCGCTACCAGGTTAAGCGTGGTTTGATGTTACCCTAGACCTGCCTTCCTTCAGCCTGAGGTAGATTTAGGCACTAACACCACACATACCCTGTCTTTTCACATCCTTTGTTCCTCACAAATTCACATCTCTATGCAATTGTTCCCCTACACATGTAAAATTAAATAATAAAAAATAAATGCACTAGCAATACGTGTTAGAGCACTAATCAAAGAACCATCCCCCTTCCCCATAAATGACTTACTTGGAGAATTTTGTCATTGTCAGTGTTAGATAATTCACTGACGAAATGGTCACTCACAAAATGAAACCTTAAATACTCATATTCGTTATTTGTATTTTACAAACCACTCTTTCTATTTGTGCCTATTACATTCTAGATTAAGGTTTATGTTCCTATTTAAATTAATTTTATGTCTACCGAATACAGTTTCCTCTACAACCCCATTCTCCCACACACACCTCGTCCCTTTCACATCCTATATTTCATAGAGATTCATATCTCTATGCAACTACTCTCCCACACAAATAAATATGTAAAAAAAATAAATGGAAAAGAGTTTAAAACTAATTTCATGTTTGTGGAATAAAGTCCCCTTCGCACCACCATTTTCCTGTGCATACCACGTCCCCTGCACATCATTCATTATGCACAAATTCACATCCTCTATGCAACCTTCATTCTCTTACACATACCTTGTCCTCTACACATCCTTCATTCCGCATAGATTCATAGCTCTATGCAACTTCTCTCCCACATAGTTATATCTATAAAAAAATTAAATGGAAAAGAGTAAAATTAATTTCATTTTTGTCGAATAAAGTGTTGGGTTGTGTTATATTCTTTCCACGTAGTTAACAGGGGGTTTGAGGGGTACCCGAAACCCCACTTTATGGGGTCCAGGGTAGCACCATGGAAAATTTTGATTTTGGACCCGATGTTAGGTTGCCAGAGCCACCTATGGTTTTGTGCATGATTTTTGCACATGTTTTTTGGACGTGATGGTTTTTTAGTCCATGGTATTGGACGTGATGGTTTTCAGTCCATGGTATTGGACACGATGGTTTTCAATCCATTGTATTAGATGCTTCAGCATGTATAAATATGTATTATAACATTGAAAGGAACCTAATGAAAAATCAAGCTGGTAGTCCCGGTTTTGGGATCCAGTGGGAAAATCTCTATGTATATGTGTTTTATGTGTTATGCTCTTGCATTGTTTATTTTTGTGTGTTTTAGAATTCGTATGTAGGTGATTTCTGTACGGGGTTAAAACATACATTTGGTATCAAAGTTTTTTTCGTCTTCACTGAGACGCTTTTGTTGATGAGGGGTTTTTCTCGGACCTGTTGTGGACCTTGTTTAGTGGGAGATCTAGAAGCTCAATTCTGGTGGTGAAAGAAGATAGTGAGCGGTGGAAATATAGAGATAGAGAAATTTAATGGTCAAAGCTTTGAGTTGTGGAAACTCAAGATGGAGGATCTATTGGTGGATAAAGATCAGTGGATCGCGGTAGATCTAGGTACTAAACCAACGAGAGTGACTGATGAAGAATGGAACAAGTTGGATCAGAAGGCAACGAGCACAATACGATTGTGTGTCTCATATTTTGTATTGTTGAATGTATCAGGGGAAGCTACGGCAAAGGCTATGTGGTACAAGTTAGGGATTTTGTACCAATCTAAGTCTCTGGTGAATAAATTGTTCCTGCGGAAAAAGCTATATAACCTGACGATGAATGATGGAGACTCGGTGACAGAGCATATGAATGCGTTTAATACTGTGGTAAGTCAGTTAGCATCTGTTGATATTAAAATTTCAAATGAAGATAAGTGCATCAATTTTTTGTGTTCTCTAGTAGATTCATGGGATAGTATGGTTATTGCAATAGGTAGCAATGCAACTACCTTACATTTTGATGAAATAGTCTCATCCTTGTTGATGGAGGAGGTGAGATGAAAAAATATGGAGAGCCAGAATGGTGATGCCTTGTCTGTATGAGGATGGTCCCAGAACAGAAACAAAAATAAGTCATCGAGTGGGAGATCTAAATCTCCAGGAAAACCTATAAAGGTGGTGTGCTGGAAATGTGGAAAGGAAGGGCACTTCAAAAGGGACTGTAAATCTAAAGCTCATGGTAAAGGAAAGGGATCTGATGCTGCTCCTTCTATAGAGGCAAAAACCACCTCAGATGAAGGTGGGGATTTGTACTTGGCTTCTTCAAGTACACATGTAGATCATGAAGCATGGTTGATTGACTCAGGTGCATCTTTCACTTCACTCCCCATAAAGAGTGGTTCTTTGAGTATGAGAAATATGATGGTGTTGATGTCTTATTGGGGGATGATAGGAAGGCTAGAATCATTGGTCGTGGAAAAGTAAAATTCAAGTTGCAAGGTTGAAGGGTTATAACACTTCCGGGTGTTCTACATATTCCTGCATTGGCCAGAAATATGATTTTTGTAAGTAAGCTGGATGATGCAGGTGTAAAAATAGTGTTCAAGAAGGATACCTGCAAGATGATGCGAGGAGCACTGGTATTGATGCAGCAAGTTTGGACTGGAACTCTGTACAAGCTGCAAGGTATCACTATTGCTGATGGGTGCAATAGTTCTGTGGTTCTTGAAAGTGGAGCAGAAAATCTAGTGGTCTCTGGAGAGAGGACCATGTTGTGGCATCAAAGGCTTAGACATATTGGAGAGAAAGGCCTTCGAATACTTCATGGTAAAGGTATGGTAGAAAGTATGAGTAATAGCTCTCTGGATTTTGATTTCTGTGAAAATTGTGTATATGGGAAGAAGAATCGAGTGAGTTTCCCCTCTAGAAGTAAGAGGGCGAAACAAATATTAGAGCTTGTGCACAGAGATGTGTTTGGACCTGTGAAAGTTCCATCACTGGGTAAGTCTGTGTACTATGTATCATTTATAGATGACTTCTCAAGGAATACATGGATATATTTCCTTAAGAAGAAATCTGAAGTCTTTGACAAGTTTAAAGAATTCAAGGCTCTCGATGAAAACCATACATAGAAGAAGATAAAGGTGCTGAGGACAGATAATGGTGGAGAGTTTTGCAGTAAGGAATTTGAAGAATTCTGTAAGAAGTGTGGTATAGCACGACAGAAGACTACTCCATATACACATAAGAAAAATGGAGTTACAGAAAGAATGAATAAGTTGTTGATGGAAAGGGAAAGAAACATGCTCAGTGGTGCTGGGTTAGGACAGGAATTTTGGTCAGAGGCGGTGGATACTACATGTTACCTGGTCAACAGGTCACCTTCATTAGCGTTGGAGGACAAAACTCCACAAGAGGTATGGAATGGTAAGAAACCCTCTCTTTCACATCTAAGGGTATTTGGATGTGATGCATATGTACATGTTCCAAAGGAGAAATGAACCAAGTTGGATAGTAAATTTGAAAAATGCATATTTATTGGGTATAAGGATGGTTTGAAGGGTTATAAGCTTTGGAACCCAGTAACAAGTAAGGTTGTCTACAGCCGAGATGTGGTATTCAAAGAGGTGAAAGATGTTATTAAACTTGAAGTCCAACCAAAGAAACCTGAGAAGATAGAGTTTGAGCTAAAGGAGGAATAATCAAACTCTACAGCAGAGGAGGAATCATAAGATGAAGAGCCACAAACTCCAGTTGTAAGAAGATTAGTTCGAGAAAGAAGGCAACCAGAAAGGTATAGTCCATCTGCTTTCTATTCAAATTCTGCTTTATCTATTACTGATGATGATCCCAGAACTGTGAAGGAAGCAGTGGATTCAGAGGATGGAAAACTATGGAAAGAGGCCATGGTATATGAAATGACATCTTTTCACAAAAATGAGGCTTGGGATATAGTGGAGTTGTTGGCTGGAAGGAAATCCATTGGCAGCAAATGGGTGTTCAAGATGAAGACAAACACAGAAGGAAAGGTGGAGAAATACAAAGCTCAGTTGGTAGCAAAAGATTATTCCCAGGTGTCGGGAATTGATTTTGGTGATATTTTTTTTCCTGTTGCCAAGGCAACTTCTATTAGATTACTTTTATCTATTGCTGTTGCTTTTGATTTTGAGGTAGAACAGATGGATGTGAAGACAACATTTCTTCACAGGGATCTTGAAGAGGAGATCTACATGAAGCAACCTGAAGGCTTTGCGGTGAAGGGTAAGAAAGAACTGGTATGGAAGTTAAAGAAGTCTTTGTATGGGTTAAAACAGTCACCAAGGATGTGGTATCAGAATTTGATACATTATACGGGGACTTGGCTTCACGAGAAGCAAAGCAGATCATTGTGTGTATTTTAAATTAATTGGTGACCGTGTTATTTATCTGGTTTTGTATGTTGATGATATGTTGTTGGTTGGAAATGACAAAGAAATTATCCAGGATTTGACGACCCAATTGTCCTCCAAATTTGACATGAAAGATCTCGGTGCTGCAAACTATATTTTGGGCATGGAAATTAAAAGAGATCAGGCAAAGAGTAAGCTCTGGTTAAACCAGAGGAAGTATGTCGAAGCAATATTGCAGAGGTTTAATATGCAGGATAGTAAACCGGTGAAGTTCCTATTCCTGTAGGTGTGAGGTTATCTGCTGAACAGTGTCCCAAGACACAAGAAGAGGAAGAGGACATGTCCCGTGTTCATATGCAAGTGCAGTTGGTAGCCTGATGTATGCAATGGTCTGTAGTAGACCAGACATTGCACATGCAGTGGGAGTATCAGGTTTATGTCAAAACCAGGGAAGGAGCACTGGACAGCAGTGAAGCGGGTTTTCAGGTATTTGCGTGGCACTAGTGATTATGGTTTGTGCTACCAAGGAGACCAGGACTGGACAGAGTGTTGGATATCCGTGGCTTTGTTGATGCAGACTGGGCTGGAGATCTGGATCAGAGAAGATCTACAAGTGGGTATGTGTTTAACCTATTTGGAGGTGCACTCAGTTGGATGAGTAAGAAACAATTTGTAGTGGCACTATCAACTACAGAGGCAGAATACATGGCAGCCACTCATGCAAGCAAGGAAGCAGTTTGGTTGCAGAGATTGTGTTCAAGTATGGGGTTAGTACAGGGAGCTATAAGGATAGACTGTGACAGCCAAAGTGCAATTTTCTTGGCAAAGAACCTTGCTTATCATTCAAAGACAAAGCACATTGATGTTCAGTATCACTTTGTGAGGGATATGATAGAAGACAAAAAGGTGTCGCTGGTAAAGGTGGACACTTTGAAGAATACTGCAGATGCATTGACAAAATCTGTGAGCTCTGAGAAGTTCCCCTAGTGTAGAGAAACAATGGGCATTTCAGGGCTAGAAAAAAGACTGAGCTCTCATGTGGCCCCCTGTGGAAAGAAAACAACAAGTGGGAGAATGTTGGGTTGTGTTATATTCTTTCCATGTAGTTAACAGGGGGTTTGAGGGGTACCTGTAACCCCACTTTATGGGGTTTGGGATAGCACCCCGGAAAATTTTGATTTTGGACCCTATGTTAGGTTGGCAGACCCACCTATGGTTTTGTGCATGATTTTCGCACATGTTTTTTGGACGTGATGGTTTTTCAGTCCATGGTATTGGACGTGATGGTTTTCAGTCCATATTATTGGATGTAATGGTTTTCGGTCCATGGTATTGGATGCTTTAGCATGTATAAATATGTATTATAACATTGAAAGGAACATAATGAAAAAGCAAGCTAGTAGTCCCGGTTTTGGGATCCAGTGGGAAAATCTCTATGTATATGTGTTTTATGTGTTATGCTCTTGCATTGTTTATTTTTCTGTGTTTTAGAATTTGTATGTAGGTAATTTTTGTATGGGGTTAAAACCTACATAAAGTCCCCTGTGCACCCTTGTTCTCCCGCAGATGCCTGTTCTTTTGCACAAATTCATAACTCTATGCAAATATTCTCCCACACAACTAAATATGTAAAAGTTTTAAATGGAAAAGAGCTTAAAATTAAATAACAAAAGATAAAAACACTATCAATACATATCTTATTGTTAGTGTCAGAGCACTAATTGAAGACCCCCTCCCCCCCACCAAACCCATGTAAATGACTTGTTGAGAGCATTCTATCCATGTCAATGTTTAAGCACTCACCAACGGAATGACCACTCACAAACTTAGCCTTTTTTATTTTAAAATGATTTGTCAGGAATTGACAAATATCAAAAATAAATCACCCTCCACTAGAGGAATTATGCCACATCAACGCTTACTTAGCAAGTGGAAAATTAAAAATTAGATTTTAGAAATTAGATTTTTTATTTTTTTATTTCCAATGAAATATAAATATTGATTACTTTTCTCAAACTTTGGCTAAAACTGAAAAACTTAGAAAAATAATATATATTCAATTCACTTTGACCACAAGGTGGATGCTATAGTCCCTAGTGAAGTAGGGACAAATAACGTTTAGTAAAAAACACTTGACTATATCAAACCATGTTAAAAAATTAAATATTAATATTACTATCTAATATTAATAATTACTTTAAAAAAATTATAACATGTTAACAAATGAAAACACACATAAAGTATCACCGACATTACTATTTTATAAATACTAGTATTTAAAATATAACTTTTTGTTTTTGTAAAACATTACTTTATAATAAGGTTTAGTCAACTATAGTTGACTATATCCCAACGATGTTAAAAAATGATATATAATATTATTACCTTAATATTAATTATTATTGAAAATTTATAATGTGTTCACAAACAAAAACAACAGTTCCCACGGGGGTAGCTCAGGTAGCTCAATCGATGACTACCTTGATAGTGAGGAGTTATGTCCCATAGGTTCTAGGTTCAAACCCCATGATATTCAACAAAATAAAACAACAAAAAACAAAAGTAAATGAACATCAATAATATCAATGACATCACTTTTTTATAAATACTATTTTTTAACGTATAAATTTTTTTAAGCATTATTTATAGTTATAGAAATGTGAATGGATTTTAATTATATAAATATTATAATATAGAATATGTGCAAACTCATTTAAGTGAAATATTGAATGAGATTTTTTTTAGTGGCTATTTTTAAGATATCAGTAAATCTTGTGTTAAAATAAATAGTTATTTCCCTCTAACATTAACATATTGTATTTAAGCCCCGAGGGTTAGCTCAATTGGTCTAGGTCTAGTTGCTAAAGCACCTTGCCATTGGGAGGTCATAGGTTTAATCATCCTTAAAACCCTTGGGGTTAGGCTCAAAATAGTTTGGTTGGTGAGTTTAGTCCCTTACGGTGCACCTACCCTGATTTTTCAAGAAAATAAAATAAAAAAAATTAACATATTGTATTTTGTAATTATTACATGATGATATGGTCACATTATTCAATATGGTCAAATCTTTGCAACCACGCATAACATGGTTATACATGGTGAATATAGTAAAGCATATTCATCTATAACCAAATATGGTTAAACATTGACAACCATGTTCAACCATGGAAAACTAGCTCAATAAACCTTCACAATGGTCAAACTAATTAAACAATGCTTAACCATGGTCAAACGATTTGAATAATTGTCAACCATGGTCAGACCAACTCTACAATGGTCAACCATAGTTAAACAAACTCTACAATAGTCAACCATGACTACACTATCTCTACAATGGTTATTCACACTCATCCATGGTCAACATGATCAACCATAGTCCACATGGTCAACCATATATATATGGTTACATGTTGACAACCATGTTTAAACAATCCAAATGATGGTCAAATTATCTCTACAGTCGTAACCCATGCTCAAATAAACTCAATAAATGTCAACAATGTTTAACCATGGTCAACCAACTCAATTGTGGTAAGCCATTGTCAACCATAGTTAATATGGTCAATCATATTCATCTATAGTTAAACATAGACAACCATGTTCACCCATAGTCACCCATTGTTGACAATAGCAAATAATGGTCAAACAAAATCAATTTTGATCAAAGATAGTCAATATTTCAACCATATTTGATCATTGTCAAACTAACTCTATAATGGTCAACCATGGTCTTCGATGTTTAATATGGTCAACCATGGTCATCCATGATTAACATGGTCAACCATAGTGAGCATGGACAACCATATTCATCTAGAGTTAAACGTTAACAACCATGACCAACCAAGTTCACCCAAACTCAAATACAATTGACCATAATCAACCATGTCAATCTCAACCATGGTCAAGCTCAACCATGTTCAAAAAAATTGACATTGTAACGTGATGAACAAAATGTTGATGTTACAATGTGGAAAAAAAAAACCAATGTCAAAATTTGATAAACAAATATCAACATTACAATGTGATGAGAAAAATTCCACATCATAATGTGATGAACAATAACTAGTGTTGTAACATTTTTCTTGTATTGGTTCGTACCCCTCACCTCCCTCTTCATTGCTAGGGAGGTGAATTAGTCAAAGCTATAGGCAATGCATTCAGAAAATACATAGACCACAGTGAGCCAAAATACAATATGCACACATGCGCTTGAATTTGTGTGGAAGTTGATCTAGGAAAGGGAATACCAGAATTGGTGAAGATCAAGGTAGACAATTGGGCTCACATACAATAGATAGAATATAAGAAAATTTCTTTTAAATGCAAGGTATTTCACGAATACGATTATCTTACAAATAGATGTCCAAATAAATAAGTAGAAGAAGCACCTGAAACTCAATAACCTCATTGGGAAACTGTCAAATGAAAAAAATTAGAAACAAGCCTTCAAAGCCCCCAATACCCTCCTCTTTAATTCCCCCTCCCCAAGCTACCCCACTTCCTCCTCTTCTCTATCTTAGCCTCTTGATTCCAATCCATGTACTTCTCTAGCTCCCCCTCTTAACCATCCCTTTTCTAGAGAGGATTTCTTGCCTCTTCTCCCTAATTCTTTGTTTCCTCACCTCCCTCCCCTCCCACTTCATCCCATATTCCTCCCCTTCTCCCTCACCCTATCTCCCCTGGTCCTCCCTCGAGCCCTCTTTCTCCCTCTTTTGAAAGGATTCTCACAAGAAATTGGTCCAAGTAATGCCTCTTTCCATCAGATACCCACAAGGAGCTAGGAAGAAAATCAAATAAGTAAATAAGAGATGAAGCAACATTAAAAGAATTGGTGATGGGAGCTTAGAAACTAATGGATACATATATAGAAATGGTGTTGGAAATAAGGAAACAATTACTCAGGAAGTTCGAGGAAAAGGTCCCTCTGCACTATCTCATAGTAAATAATGAATATGTTCTCCTAAAATTTTATAGGTCTCAACAATCCCTCAAAATTCAACACTCCAAAAGGCCTTGTTAGAACTTACTATCCTGATACCTTCCTAATTTTGGAGATGAAGTCATTTGAAAATTAAATGAACCAGATAACCCAAAAAATAAAGCATTACGAAGGAATAGCAATAAATGAAATATGTTCCTATGGAGGTATTTGCACAATGTGGAAACAATCCTGTCGAGATCTCATTTCTATGATCAAAGTGAAGAACTAGATAAAGACTGAACTCATAAATAAAAACTCTAGATACCAAATCAACATATTCAATATCTATGCTCCCTCTCACTTGAGAGACAATAATCAATGTTGGAAATCCTTGGCTGATTGCCTAAACTAAGAAACCAACAAAAATATTATATTAAGAGGAGATTTAAATATGATTTTAAATGCAGATGAAAAGCAAGGAGATAGTTTTTAGTCAGACCCTTTTACAGACAAGATCGAGAACATCATAGAAGCTCACAGTCTAGTGGATATTTCTCCTAAGAATGGAAAATTTACCTGGAGCATCAAAAGATTAGGTCTGGGTGATATCAAAGAAATATTGGATACATTTAAATTCAAGACAACTTCACATAAATTTTTAACCTAGTGACTTCAAAAATCACCCCCCTGTGGCATCGAATCATAAGCCCATAGCTATTAAAGTTGGAGAAGGAAAAAATCTAGGACCTCTTCCTTTTTGATACAATCCCCTTTGGTCCAATTTTGAAGAAGTTATAATGCTGCTCTCTTCAGCCTGGAATCAAATTATTAATGGATCCCCAAGCTTCATCTGGGAATCAAAGTTAAAGAATGTCATAAACAAACTAAAGGAATGGACCAGATTTCACTTTAAAGAGAAACACCAAAAGAAAATAGAGCTACAAATGGAGTTAAATCATGTGCAAAGGACCATGGAAGAAGGAGAAGTCACAAAATAAAAGAAAATAAAAGAAAAATAAATATACTGGGAAAAATATAAAAATAATAGAAGTGAGGAAGAAACCTCAAGGTTAAAATCCAGGAACTTATGGATATAGGTTGGAGATAATAATACATTCTTCTTCCACAACACCACCAAAATGAGAAGGGTCAAAAACCACATTGAGTCAATCATAGGAGAAGGCGATGTCGGAATAAAGGTGCAAGAATAAATAAAAAATGAAGCATACCAACATTTCAAAAGCTTTCTTTCTATTGATATACGAAACTCCAACTATGAAGATTTCATTAGACACATTCCTAAATTAGTCTCAGAAGAGGCAAATTCTACACTTTCCAAACAAGTAGAAGAAGAGGAACTAAAATTTTCAATATGGAATATTCCTCCTGACAAATCCTTATGGCCTAATGGCTTCTGTATTACCTTCCTCTACGTGTTTTGGTTTCTCATAAAAGAAAAATATCTTCTAAAAATTATTAGATGGGTCTTCTAGAAAAAGGAAAATAGGAGGCAACACCAATTCCACCTTTTTGGCTCTTATCCCTAAATAATCTAGGCCCTCCTCTTTTCATCACTTCAGACCTATTTCTCTGTGAAATTCATCTTACAAAATCATCTCTAGGATTTTAGCAAATAGGATAAAAAACGTCCTCCCCATTTTGATTTATGAAATCCTAGGAGGTTTTGTTCCAAATAGACAAATTGTCGACAACATTTTGCTTGTACAGAAGCTATCTATTCTAGCTTATCTAGAAAAGGGAAAGGCTTCATTTTGAAACAGTATATCGCTAATGCATTTGATAGAGTTAGCCACTCCTTCCTTGTCGACCTCCTCCAAAATTTTGGGTTTACCTCTAATTTCATAGATCTTATAAAATTTTGCATTTAAGGTCCCTGGATTGCCCTCGTAGTTAAAGGAAGACCATGGAGTTTCTTTCAAATATCAAGACATATTAGGAAAGGCTTCCCTCTATCTCCTTTCCTCTACATCATCATGGTAGAATTTCTGAGCAGGAATATTGAGCACAACCGGGAAAGTGTCTCCATCACTGGCATCCAATTTAGTAGAGGAGTCAAGAGCATGAACCACTCTCAATTTTCCGATGCTAATCTATTTATCGGGGGAGCTTTGTATATCATGGAAAAATAAATTATAACTAATTTTGGATAGATTTTTGGAGGCCTCCGGACGTCTCCTCAATAATACAAAGAGTAGCATATATGGATGGAACACCCCTGCAAGAATTATATAGCGCATTTCTCAAATTTTCGGAGTGCCTTTAAAAAAAATTTGGTCCCACTTCAAACACATAGGTTTTCCTATTTCAAAAAATGTTATGACATCCGAGATCTGGCATTCTTCTGTAAACAAAATGAAAAAGAAAAATCAAAACTGGGGTATGCTGTGGCTCAATTTAACGGGCAAAATAATTTTGATTAAATTTTTTCTTTCATCCTTTTCATTAAACCAATTTACTGTCACTCAAGCTCCTGCTGGAATTCAAAAGATGTTAGAATTAATTATAAGAAAATTCTTATGGCAAGGGGGAAAAAGACACCAATAAGTTCATCCTGGTCAATTGGAAACAAGTTACAACTCCTTATGATAAGGGAGGAACTTCTATTCAACTCCCTGGTCTAATGAACATTGCCTTTAGTGCTAAGCTTATATGGATATTTATCTTAGGTGAATCTACTTGGTGGAAACAGGTTTTAGAGACAAAATATTTGAATTCCTCCTGATAGTATCTCCTCACATATAAACTTCCCATAAAACCCTGTACTCAAATCTAGAATCTTTGCAAAAAAATACTTCCAGAATCCCAAGTGGAGGGCATGATATAAATATATGGAGTGACAACATCCTGAGAAAATCCCCTCTCTTTGACCTTCAAGATATTCTTCCTCTTAAGACATGGATGATAAGTAGAGGTATTTATTATCTTGACCATATCTCATACTGGAAACAACAAGATAACTCTTGGGATTCTTGGAATCCCCCAACCTTACCTCTTGATCTCAGCATCCAATGGAATCTGCTTCCCTCTCATCTTAAGGGAACAGTGCCAATTAGTTTTGGTCAGCAAGATAAATTTAAATGGAATCCAATAGGTAGGGACTTCTCATACAAACCAGGTTATGGAAAGCTTCAAGAAGACTATTGTCACCCTAAGTGGCCTCTCTAGAAATCAATTTTGAAGATTGAGAGCATTCCTAAAATAATTTTTTTTATTTGGACTAGGCTTAAAGGAAAAATCCTAACTGCAGAAAATATTAGGAAAAAAGGCATTCATGGTCCCTCCAGATGACCCATCTACCATAGAGCAGAAGAAACCATACAACACATTTTCATCGGCTATAAATTCCCTGCAAAATGCTAGAAAAGTTTAGTCAATGCAATCGAGGTCCACATCAACTCAAATCTCATTTTATCAGAATTCTTCACTAATTGGAATACATGTTACCCCTACTCTCTCATAAAAAAATATTATGATAAAAATATTTTGGATATGTCTTCCATAATTCTTATGTTGGCAGATATGGCTAGCTAGAAATAAGTCATATTTCAAATCATAAAGCTAGAAGCAAGAAAACATCTGGTCAAAACTTGGAGCATAGCAACGAAATTCATATTAGCAAAAGGGACAAATAATCTAGATGACAACATTCTCCAACATGAAGAGAAAATTCAGTTTAAATTCATGTTGGATTGACCTTCAATTTTGGATTTCCTTCCCAAAATTACTCCTTCTAAGCCCAATGACTGGAAGATATGCTTGAATGAAATGGATTTATCATCCTAGTTAAAATCCCTCAATAGACCATGCCCTTTTTCTTATGGAGCCTCTAAGTCTAATCTATGTTATGTAGGAGTAGGAGGTTATATCATTGACCATTTTAGTGCAAACACATTCTCCTTTGAGTGGGGCCTCAACATCAACTCAAATAATGAAGAAGAGAATTATGGTTTTCTAATGGGTTCTCAAATACCTAGCAGTGAAAACTATATGAACCTAATCATTGTCGAGGACTTTGTAATCCTCATTCAATAAATGGTCATGAAATCAAAGCCTAGAATTATTTACCTTACTCAAAGTATCTCTAGAATCAAATACCAACTAAAAAATTTAGGGAAGGTTTCTTACTTCCATGTTCTCAGAGAGAACAATAAGATTGTTGACGAGTATGCAAATAAAGCGTGTGTTAGACCTCAAGGAGAAGTAAGAATTAATCAAGAAATTTTTTCCAAATCCATCCATTAACTCTTCCTTTGACTCTTCCCTGTCATTTGTACATCCCTTTTACAGAAATCATTGCTCATTTATCTCCTCCTTTCCACTTCATGTCAATTTCATTATCTCATCATATCCCTCTACATTCAAAGCACCATCCTTAATGTAGATTTACATCCTTCCTCGATTTCGCTCCTCTGACTTCTTTGCATTTCACTTCCAATGGCATGATGACTCTTTCAATTCATGGGATCCTCATTTGGCTCATCCTCCCCTTATATTCTCTTTGTCTTCTTCCCCTCTTCGTGCAACTCTAATCTTCTCTACTCCTAGTTCTAGTTCATCTCCTTCTTTCCTACTGTGAAGTCCCTTTGATTCTCTGTGAACTTTGTCTCTATTCCCATCTGCCCTTCAACTGCACCTCATCCTTCCTATCATCTATTTTCCCCCTTTTTCCCTCTTCTTCCTTTCATTCTTCTGCATAGATCCGTCTTAGTCCTATCTGCACTGCAAATCCCTCAAAGTGGTGTTGGTGCATATTCGAGCTTTGCACAACCAGTGAAAAGATAGATGTAGAAAGAAGAATGGATATCTTAAATACCAATGAAATGAACATTAGGAATACATTGATAATCTCAACAACCACTGTGCACATCTTGAGAATGCACTCCAAATCTTGCAAGACATGGTGGCTAAGAAACCGGGAGAAAACTCAAACTTGATGGATTGTGGCAGCAAGAATTAGTAGAATGAGGATATGTCCATTAATAAAGAATAAAAGGAAAAATCATCTTCAAGAACCATTAGGATCTATTTCACGCATCAAAAGAAAGAAACCTATGTCTCTACATTTTTCTCTCTTTAATTAGATATGCTCAACAAATGTATCTTGCTTCTACAATAGTTTGTCATTTTTTTAAGTTAGATGTAATTGGAAAATTAGGAATCTATGAGCTATATGTAAAAGTTGGAAAAGAAGGATATGGGATATTTTCCTCCCTATTCTCCCTGATATGTTCAATCCATATGTACTCAAGAGTTTCTCTCCCCCTTTTTTTGGAATGAATATACTATAACTGACTCTATTAAAAAAATGGTTCACAATGAACATAAATTGAGGATGAAATGTGATAACAAAAGTCAACATTACAACGTGATAAATAAATATCAACATCATAGATTAATGAACATAAATCATTGCCTCAATGTGATGAACAAAACTCAGTGTCACATTATGGTAAACAAAATTGATCTCATGTGATCAATTAAAATCATCATTGCAATGTGATGGAAAAAATTGACCTCGCAATGTGACTAACAAAAAATGACATCATAATGTTATGATCAAATGTTGAAATTGTGTGTGACGAAAAACATTGTTGTCACAATGTGACAAACTAAAATTAACATTGCAATGTGGAAAGAAAAATCAATGTTGCAATGTGATGAAAAAAAAAATATTCAACATATGATGAAGAAAAATTAAAGCCACAATGTCACAAACAAAATTTAAAATTGGTATGTGACAAACAAACAATGTTGTAATGTGATGAATGAAAATTCACATCGCGTGTGATATACTAAAATCCTTAATGTAATGTTATAAGAAAAATTGTTATTGTAATGTGACAAACAAGAAAATGAAGCTTCAATGCGATAAACAAAAATTGACATCACGATGTAATGAACAAAAATTGTGACATGATAATGTGACGAACAAGAAAATGACGACATAATGTGATGAATAAATAGCAACGAAAAAACATGATGAACAAACTTTAACATCACAAAGAAATGAACAAAATTCCACATCACAATGCAATGAACAAAAGTCAACATGATTATGACATCCCTAGTTATTTTCCACTTATGTATACAATGAAAATATTCGAAAAAAAATGGGTTTCATTCAAGGGACACGAATTCCAGAGCTAAGGAGGTTACTTGATTAGGATATTTTAAGGTTCCCTTACAACAAAAAATATGAATTTGTTTATGGTAGTTGGCAGTTGTGCAAAAAGAAAGGACAATTTGTATTATCTTCTTAGCTAGATGTATACGACAAAAAATGTGCTTCATTACAGCAGTAGAGAAGGAAATAGGGACAATAATTTAAAAATGAAAATGGGAATATTGCTAGCTCATAAGGTGCGTTGGAAACCCACTGCAAAAGACTAACTAATAAAAAAAAACCTAGGGGACAAATAGGTAGGTGGCACAATTTTGATAGGATGGAAATATTTTCCCAGACAAAGCTAATTGTCTGAAAGTTGCACATGGGACGAAGAGGAAAAGATGATTTGAGTAGCTTGGAACTACGGAAGGGATGGAGGAAAAAAAATCATTTGAATAGTTTGGCATGCAAGGGAGGATGGGGTTCTTAAGTCTGGTGTTGGTTGGAGAAAGGAAGGAAGGATAACTTGGGAAAGAGAGATTAGGAGAAGAGACCTCAAAGGTATTGATGGATGGAATATTTACACTTCACTCTATCACATTCTTGAATCTCACTAGGGTGAGTGAGATAATGGGAGAAGGTTTCCCAAAGATTAAAGCCCTATAATATGATGAATTGAGAGGGGTTTAAAATATTTGAGTTTGATTATTGATTTATGATTTTATACAAGATGATTTAAACAAGAAACTGAGAATTAAATACAATAATTACACAAATTATGCCCGAAACCTATAAGAGAGGTAGAACTATAAATCAACACATAAAAATTCCATAGATGTATTAGAGTTAAAACATAGATAGCAATAAACGAATCAACATTTTGAGACCTTTTAGGGTCTTGAAAGGTTGTAGTGCCTTAGTAGCTTAAATAAAAAAAAGGGTAAAAAACTAATCGACGTTTCATGACTTTGTTAATGTCTAGAAATGTTGTAGAGTCTTAGTTGCTTAAAACGTGTAGTTCAAAAAAAGGAAACAAAACTACGTAAAATATAAAATATTGTGACAAGTATGCACAAATAAGTATAGATGAAACAAGGATGATTTTATTAGTAAGAAATGTTTGTGAGTACATCATAACCATATAGGTAGGTCCCTATGAAGAACCATAGACCAAATCAAAATTTGAAAATCTGCATTGTAGAAAACCATAAACAAAAATTCAGGAAAGAAGAATAAAAGAATTGAACAACCTTCAGGAAAACCTTTGGATATTCTGATATAGGATGGGCAACCTATTTCTTTGCAAATCCAAGCATTATTAGCACTTAATGTGAAAACATCATACCTTCAAATAACAATTAATAAATCGGAAAAAACAAGTAACCTAAGATGATATATCCAATAAGTGAGTGGAAGTTCTCATAAACTTCATCTTCCCTTCAATAATGATCTGTTGTCACCTAGTGTTTAGCCTTTTATGACTGACAAAGAAATGTAACTAGGAGGGAATGACAGAATTATTTTAGTGCATACCTCTCTTTTTATGATTCTCTCTTTTCCTTCATAGTCCTTTCCATCGTTTATACTTCATCAAGGTGGTTGGGTGGTTGAATCACCTAGGTAATTAAGGATAATATTCTCTCTTATATCATTTGATTATAGGTTGAGGGTAGGGTTGAAAGGGTTTGTTAAATAAATAAAATATTTTTCAAAATTTTGTTTAAGTTCTCTAGTAGGTGGGACCCCCTTTATCCCATAGACAAAGTCATTTATATCAATATCTAGTAATAATTACCAAATACATGTGAAAGGTAACTGTAATCACTCCATAGTTTATTAAGGTTGTAAAAGAAATTGCAAAAGTAGCCACATAACCAATTTTAATTTTAGAATCTAGCCCTTCTAAACTCAGAGAGGGATCTCTCTGTCAGATTTAACTTTGTTGTGGTGGGATTTTAGGCTAGATATAAGGTTTAGAATTTTGTTTTTTGAATTGTTTGGTTGAGGCTACAAGGTAAGGCCACTGGGAAATGGAGTCAGAGTCTTAGATTGATTAAGTGCAGAAATATCATATCTTAATTAACAGGGAAAGGTAGGCAGGCCAGTTAGATCTTCAAATCTTGATGGAATGATAGGGTGGAAAAAAGTTCAGAATAAATTAAACATAGAGAAATAAAGAATTATATATTTAATTTCAGTTGGAAAACATATATATTTCTTAAAGCTAGGACAAAGTGTAATTAAACAAGTTCAACCCATAATTTTGTTTTAAACAATAGAGGAAAGAAACACATATGAAAAAATAAATATATTACAAAAGAACAAGTAGAATAAATATCACCAATTAAGCTTGACACATGAATCCTGGAACACTATTTTTATTGATGAAAAATGATCACTTTATCTCGTTGAATTGCTTTTCATCAAATGGTAATCCTTTCTTGCTACAATTTGCAACATTTGTACTTCGATTTGCAAAGTACTTATACAAAATTATCAAAAAATACCTTGAGTAAAACCTCAAGGTTTTTACAAAATATCCTAGACTGCTTGTAAAAATAGAACAAAAATATAGATAACTAAAAAAAACTATAATGATCTGGCAATATATTCGAAGATATTTGTTGATGACTGGGCCTACAAAAATGTTTCTATGTTATTGAAGATAAAACAGTTTTTACTCCAAAGTTTGAAATAGTTGGTCCCTCCTGTCTTCATCTGGAATTTGATTTTAATCAAATTTTTGTAATTCTCATCTACCTCAATGTATTTCTGGAAAGTTGCTTTGACCAGAAATAAGTTCTTGATTTCAGCTCTGATATGTAGATCGAATTCCAAATCATCCATGAAATATTTTCCTATGATTGAGCCTTAGATAGTTGAAAACTTTGATTTATCCCAAGCTATGGTGTATACCTTTTGTTGATAATCTAGTAGTGACACTAGCTTGTCTCTAATTCCCTTTAGTCATGGAAGTCCTTTCAAATGTAATGCAATGAAATCCTTATGAAACTTCTGGATGTTGGTCTCCAAGTGTGGCGCTTGTTTTCCAATTGTACTAGCAAGTTCCTTTTAGTAAGGACTCTCCTAGCTTCCGAGATAGTTCCTATCCTATCTACAATTTCAAAATATGCTAACACATCCTTGGTTTTAGAATTCAAAATTTTAATTAAGGTGCTAGCTTCCACTAGCCTTTGTCCCAAGCTACTTCTGACTCCTTCTATTAACTCCTTTGATCTCTGCACTAGATATTCTTGTTCAAATATTATATCAATTAAAGGCCATATTTATATGATGGCATCATTTATCTCAACCCATATGCATTCTTTATCCTGTGCTAGTGTTTGAGCCATGACAGACTCATTCTCTAGCTACTCAATCCTATGGGCTAACCTGTGAGATTTTTGTAGCTCTACTATGTATGAATTGTCTATATTTAATTCATGATCCTGTAGAGTTTTAACTTGAGTTTTTAATTTTTCAATTTCCTACCCTCTTAAGGACATGTATTCCATAGTTTTAACCAACTCATTTGAGGGATATGATGTCTTTTCTTCTGTTGTTTTCGATGTAGATGCTCCTGTTGTAGTTGCAAATGAAATAGGTATTGCTGTTAGAGGAACTATGGCTAGCTTTGACGAATTCTCTTTTCCCTTGAGTAGTCTTTCCATGTCCACTTCTATACCCTTAATCTGGCTACTTTATTCAATTACTATCATGAACAGGTTCTCTTTTGCATTCTCAAGCTCCCCAACTTCTTTAGCTTGGGGATCCTCAGTGGAGGGAAGTTTGAGTTGTTTCCTCAATGCTACTATGTCTTCATTTTTCCTCCTCACAATTTCTTCTGTTTCTTTTACATCTTTGGGGTCATACCCTAGTTTAATTACTAGGTCCACCAATGATTTGATCCTGGTGTCTTTTGCCAAAGATGAGATATTTTCAAGTTTCAATTGTGATTGTATGTTGCTGAGTGAGGCCTAAAACTTGTAAGATGTCATGGAAGTGTTGGTCAAAGTAGAATACAACATCTCACCAGATTGTTTATGTAGGTATATTAGGTCAATGGCGTGAATCTACTCAGCATCAAAGGAAAATATGGACTTATTGTAATCAACTGGTGTCTTTGGAAATGGAACTTGTGCTTAAAGAAATAAAATTTGCACTTTCCCATTTTATATGTCAAATTTTGAAAGAAGCCTTTGTTGTCAAGAGGTTGTTTTCTTTTAGAATTGGGTGTATGTGGTGGCCTTGAGCTACTCATTCTTCTTCTTAATTTCTCTATATTTTGCAAAAATATTTGGCTCATCCTGGTACTTAACCTATTATGTTGTTTGAGCTATATCTGGGGGATATTTGGAAACTAAGGAATATGGAGATATTGGGAATGTGTCTTCTCCTCTTGTAGGAACATGACAACATGTTAGGACTATGGTGGCCTGCCCCTTGTCCTCTTGCTAAAAAACTGATTTAGAATTAGTCTTTTGCTTATTCTTGTATATGATAAATTCCTTGACTCCAATTTATGTCATTGAAGGGGAATCATCCTCCCTTGGCCTCATGTCCCTTTTTTCTTGAGGTACTGGAGTCTGTGAGGCAGTTACAGATACCACCTATTCTTATGCCTCCTGTAGTGTATTCTCCTCCCACTGACTTTGATTCATGAACTTCTCTGTCTTTGATCTAGGAGTGTGAGTATAGGGAGTGGTTTTCGGGTCTCCCTCAGCTTAGAAGTGATATCAAAAGGGTCATATGACCAGGTGAAACTCAACTTGAAGTTCATATGATTGAGCAGAAAATATGCCTCCTTGCTTGCTACTCTAGTGTTATAAATAAATGGTCCAACATGTGCCTTAATTTTAAATTGGAACTTCTTTTTTGCTACAACAAAATGAAGATCATCCATATGAATCATATTCCTTATATATTCCAGTGAGAGGATCCTCATAGGAACAAATTTGACCAACTTGTATGGTGAAAATTCACACCCATAAAATTTGATCTTGGTATAATTTTGGTACAAGTATGAATCTCTTGTCTTAGTATTCTCACTGAGATGCAGAATTATTTGTATCTATGGTTCTATCCTAGGCTCTATATTATGGTTTAATAAATAGGATATTGTGTGTAAAAATTGATCAACATAATCATAGAAGGTGTACTCAGTGGGATCTTTCCTCACCAAGGATATCCAATGGATTACTGACTATGGATTACCTTGCTCATCTAATTTATGCAAAGAGAATGAAAAACTATCTGCTTGATGATAAAGAAACAAATAAACCAACACTGAAGCATATTTTAAAGTCCCTTCAGTAGAAAAATTGAGGAACTAGTCATGAGTTAATTATGCAATGAACTCATTGTAACTGAAAATACGGGGTTTCTCACGAGTTGCAAAAACTGATAAGAAGCCAACAATGGGTTCATCAACCCATTGATCTAATTGATAGGAAAGTATGCATGAAATAATTGAATTCACATGCTTAGTCATATCAGGGAACATAGAGGATGAGTATGAGGGATTATTCTTGGGTAATTAGGCATCCTCAGGGAGAAAAATATCAAACATATTGGCTCTCTGTGGGAAGGTTAGTTTTTTGTAGAATTCCATGAGGGAATCTACTGAAAGTGGTTGCAGAGAGTCAAAATTTGGCAATTGAAGCATTTTGGAGATGGATTTTGTAGTGATGGTGAAGAGGATATCATTGTTTTGGGCCAAAATTTCCCTCTGACTTGGGATATAGCTGAATTGAAACCAGGAGACAAGTTTGGGGAAGTGGTATGTCTGAGGGAAGATGAATTATGGTACGAGAGAGTCCCAAAGGCTTAGTTCATCACTATGGTTCAAGAAATGTTGTTTTAACCAGTTGTGAAGCTCGAACAGGTCAAACTCACAATTAGTTTAAGCAATTTTCTAGTCCTGGTCTACTAGTGGTTGGTGATCTAAGTCTATGGTAGTGGGCAGCATAGGATTGTCATCAAAAGCTTGGATTTTCCTTTAGTTGCCATGGTAGAAGAGAAAATAATATGGAATTTAGAATTACCGGGGAAAAATAGGAGAAAACTGGTATCTGGATGCAAATTGATGGCTAGGCACTTGGTTGCAGGTGACTGGCTATGCTAACTGGTCATATAGATGGTGGGGATCACTAGCTAGGCGACGGGAAAAAGTATGTTTGGTTGACTATGCACTTAAAATTTCTAATTTCTTGCTACCTTGAAATGACAAAAGGAGGCAATGCAACAAGTTTATGGTGGGTTACATAGAAAAGACATGCTTATAGTTGTTAATCTATTGTTGAAACAAAGTGGGTCTATTGTGGAGGGAGTGGATAAAATTTATTTCTCAACAATCTATTTACGCAGTGGTGGGAGTGTCAAATGGAAGCATCCTATTGGGGAAGAATTATTGACGAGAGGTCATTTTGGCGGAAGGGGAGTGGGGTTCGCAGGTGTAAGGTGGCATACTAGGAGTGGAGGAATATGGACTGACGTAGGAGCAAGGTGGGGATGGGAGGTTCATCTGGTGGAATGCCAGTGGCCCGGGAGAAAATAGGAGTTAATGGTCAGTGCGAGCGGGTAGTGGAACCATGGTTTTCGAAGGGGGGGAGGGGCGGTTAGCAATTTTAGGCAGGTATGGGGTGTGAAATACCCAAAATCTACCATGTTGAGGGGCTCAGGGGGGTTGAACACGAGCCCCCATCGTTGATCCAGGCAGGGTGGATTGTGGCCATTAACTCTTGTGCCCACTTTATCATGTGGCGAAAAAAAACATCGCATCAAAAACACTTTATTTACAAATCAGAAATTTCAATTAACTTAGCAAATCATTTAACATTAAATCTATCTAAGTAACCTCTAAAGGCACAATTAAACTTGCAGACTTATTAATTTTATTCTGCCTAATCAAATTCAATGAATATTAGACTATGTGGTTGATTATTCACTAACCTAAACTAAACTTATTTAATTCATCCTAATCACACTTAAACTGTGTGATTAAAATAACTAATCTACTTCTCTTTTTCTAATGTGGAATTTTGACTAGCAACACATTATTCAAAGTTTCTAAGGTATTACTGATGCATTTTTCAATTTAATTTTTTTTAGTGGCATTCAGATTTGCTCACTTATTGTTTTTGGGGTATTTTTCATTATTTTTCTATTATTTCATATTTTTTTATTTTTTATTCTTTTCACACACACACACACAAATGCACACACATATATATCCCCTTTGTTTATTTTTTCTTCATTTTTTCTTCAGATTTTCGTTTCTATCTTTTTGAAATAGCTTACAGAATGAAAGATTATTTACAACATTTCATTTATAAAACTAAGAAGCAAATAGTCAGCCCATCCTATAAAATATAGGACCCTAACAATGGCTCCAATTGGGATGGAACCCTCCTTGGGAGGTGCCGAGAATGATGTAGATCAGTAGCCTTGATCCCTTGGGCATGTTGTCTTTAGTATGCAATTGAATCTGGTCCTCCTGCTGTTAATCATAAATATGGAAAAAAAATCATTAGAAGCTTAGGGCCTTCTCTTAGGGCTTGAATTTATGATGTGATCTACCCTCACTCTCGTGATAGAATAGTAAAATGATATGTACAATGATTCTACTTGAAACTGATTTAACTTTTAGGAAAATAGTGTTTGATAAGCCTGCCATTGATAGGTCCACCAGGTAGAGTTTCTTTAGTCAAGTCCTTCAAGAAAAATGTGTTATTGTCTCTGAAAGCTTGAATTTTATATGGCCCTTTCTAGAAACTGTCGAACTTACCATGCTTACCTTTGTCTTCATTCCTTAAGTCCCACTTTAACACCAAGTCACCTAATTGGAAACCATCTCCTTTTATTATCTTGTCCTAGATCTTTTTGATGTTGTCCTTAACAAGTTGAGTTTTGTTATAGAACTCTTCCCTAGATTGTTGCGACTGTATGGTCAAGTTAATCCTTCTTTGTAAATCATTAGTTTCCACTTGTGACTCTTGTAATAGTTTTAACACAGGAACTCCCAAAGAAATAGGAAACACAACATTGACTCCATATACTAGTTGAAATGGAGACATTCCAATATAATTTTTGGTGCTAATTCTATCAGCCCAGAGGGAATTAATGAAATTTTTATGCCAGGATTTTTTATTCTCTTACAACAAATTTTTGATGATGTTGACTAAAATATTATTGGAGGACTCAACTAGCCCATTTCCTTGTGGGTAATAGGAATTTGAGTGTCCTAATCGTATATGGTATTTTTCACAAAAATCAACCATTTTCTTTGACTTAAGGGTAACAACATTGTCAATGATAATCTTATGGTGACATCCAAACCTAGACAGAATGTTACCTTCTAAAACTTGGATAATGACAGTGTCTATGGCTTTCCTGGTTGGGATAGCCTCAATCCACTTGGTAGAGTAATCAGTGGCTGTTAAGATCCATCTATGTTGGCTTGGGGAGCTGGGATGGATTTCACTATTAAATATAGACCCCACTACTGAAAAGGAGTTTCAACTGAAATGGGTTTCAATGGTAAAGACAAAATATTTCTCTTGCCTTCAAAGATTTCACACTAGTGGAAAGTGGTGACTTTCTTATGCACATCTGTGTACAAGGTAGGCCAGTAAAATCAAACCCTTAGGATTTTGTTGGTTGTGGTTTTCCAATACAAATGACCTACATAGTCTCCTTGATAAAACTCTTCCATGACCATGTCTACTTCATCTTTCAATAAATAGTTTAGAAAAGTACCTTCAGAATCTTTCCAATATACATTCTGATGTACAATACAAAATTTCATAGCTTTCAGTTTTAGATATCTATCTTTTGCCTTGGTTAAACCAAGAGGAGCCTGTAAATTTTGTAATACAAAAATAATATATACATACTATGGTGAGGTAGAAAAGACCTCTGATACCTGTGGAGTCGCCATCTCCTCCTGTTCATCCAGTGCAACAATATAATTGATATCCATTGCATGAAAATTGGAATCAACCATTAGCTTTATCAATCCATGACCTTTGATCATCTTGGTTCATTTAATCTCAATGTCATATTCTAGGATTACAGCAATCCATTTCCTTATTCTTCCATCTAGGTCAGTCTGTGTGAGAATATATTTTACCACAACACTTGGGACAAATGCTATGATATGAAAATGTAGGATGTACACTCTAAAATCATTTAATGCCTTTAACAAAGCAAAGGCTTTTTTCTCCATGATGTTTTACTTCAGAGATGTGTCCCTCAAAGCTCTGTTAAAAATATCTATGGGTTGCTCATAGCATTCATTGGTTTTCTGCAATAAAACAGTTGCAATATTATGCTCAGATGCAAAACAAAAAAATATAAAATCCTTTGTGAAGTCAGGGCTTATCAAAATAGGCGTAGTAGTTAAAGCTAACTTTACTTCACTAAAGGATTTCTTGGCTTCAGTATTCCATTTTATTTCCATGTATTTCTTTTACATATTTGTAATGGATCTTAAAATTTCATCCAAGTTAGGAATAAATCTTCTCAGAAAATGTATCCTACCAATGAAGGATTGAACTTCTTTCTTGTTTCTGGGAGGTTCAATTTTCAATATGGCTCTGAATCTATTAGGATCAATTCTAATACCTTCTTTGGAAATAATATACCCTAGCAGTTTTCCTTCCTCTAAACCAAAAAGTGTTTTCTTAGGGTTTAAGGAGATACCATATTTTTTTCACTTTTCAAAAACTATTCTTAAATGCATCAAGTGTTCTTCATCTTCCTCTGAAAACAAAGTTATATCATCTAAGTAAATCACAATGAACCTGTCAATTTAATCAGCAAAGGCTATGTCCATTTCTCTCTGGAAAGTGGCCCCGACATTCATAAGTCCAAAAGGAATTATTACGTACATAAAAGTGCCCCATGGTGTACTAAATGTTGATTTGTGTTGATCATAAGGATGAACCAAACCCTGGTTGTATCCTGAGAAACCATCAAGTAGTGAAATTCTACAGGAGCCAAATACCTTTTGTAGGATGTGATCCATTTTAGGAAGGGGATAGTTATATTTCAGAGAATCCTTGTAAATATTTCTAAAATATACACAAGTCCTAATCTCACATGTTTTCATTCTAGTAGGTGCTATATTTGAGACCCATTTCGAAAATCTGAGGGGTATAATGATTTGTGTATTGAAAAGTTCCTTGACTTCCTTTTCTACTAAAGGTAGTAAAATTGGGTTTATTCTCCTCAATTTCTATTTAAAAGGATTTTGATCTTCCCTGATGGAAATGGTGTGTTGAATGATACTTGTATCATAAGCTTTTAAGTCTTCATATATCTAGGCAAACACATCAGGGAATTCTTTAAAAAAATCAATGTATTTTTGTTTTTCTTTTGGAGGTAAGGATTTAGATAGTTTGACAATTTTGAGGTTCTTTTTAGTTCTTATGTTACAATCCTCTAGCTTAGCTCCTATAGGTTTTATTTTTGGCTTCTTAGCTATATCATTAAAGCCAAATATCTCTTCCAATGGTACAAATCCTCTTGGTAACACATTATCCTTTAATTGCAGAACCTCAAGTTCTTCTTGATTATCATCAATTTCATTAACCGCCATTTCTTTTCCATTTTCATCTATATAATTTTCTATATCAATATTTATAGACTCAAATTCATCTTTCATTTGTAAAAGAAAAAAATCTATTTGTTTATCATTACCAAAAACTTGCCAATATCTTACATTATCAGGAATAGTTGGCATGTGTTTCACTTTCACCACATACTTCCTATTGGGATGAAAATGAATTTTGTAAGTGCAAGATGAAATAGCCAAGGCATCAGCTAAAATAGTTTGACTTCTAGGGATAACAGACAAATCATATTCAGGAAAGCATTGCAAAAAATCCAAAACTGCATTTCTATAAGCTCTTAGTCTAGGGTGTTTAGCAACATATTCACCCTTAATTTGATTGATTATTAGCTCAGAATCCTCATGCACAGAAATTCATTTTACTCCTAATCTCTTTAAAATTTGCAGCCCTAAGATCAGTGCTTCATATTCAGCAATATTATTAGTGCAATGAAAATTAAGTTTCTAACCATGTCCCTTTGCCATATTTTTGGATGGATTTACAATGAAAACACATGCCCCTCATCCATCCTTACTTATAGCCCCATTGAAATCCATATTCCAAAGAGCCTCTCCCTCTACATCTTTTTCTTCAGTATCCGATTTTATTTCCTTTTTATTACTGATTTCAGATTCTAAGTGTGAAACTTCATTTTCTACACATTCATTATTGTACAAGATAAATGAATCCATGTTTTAATGCACTGAATACAAGGAGTAATTGTTGGGTTTTTCTTTACTACTAACAATGTACTTCATTAGTGTTTCCCTATATAATCTTCTTGGCTGACCAAATATTGGAATGGTAGCAAAGTCATATCCATTTGTAAAGTGCTTTGTAATTTTTCTCCCCGAGATCTAGAGAGAAACATTCCATACATAGGAGGTATGTGTGCTACTACAATGTCCATTACCAAGCTCTTTGCTGGTATTTGGACTAGAGTAACACATAAATCTTTGATTAAGCCTAAGCATCTTACTTTGCTTGAATCAAATGAATATAAATCTTTGTAGGGCCTAGTTATGTCTAAGCCTAGTTTTTCCATAATAGCCCTAGGCATTAGGTTGTGTGAGGCTCCAGAATCAAGTATAGAATTGTGTGGAATTTTATCATGAATGTTCACACTAATGTAGAAAGGGGGTACATTTCCATCCTAATATTTTCCTTCAACCTCAGGCCCAAAAAATAACTTAAGTCGGTCATTAGCCAAATTGACTGTGTGAGTCCCTTCACCTATCTTCAAGGCTTTTATGACTTGTGATCTATATCCATTTTTGTTGATTAATTCAGTGAGGGGAATATAATTTTTTACTTTAGCCTATTCATTTTCAATGCTAAAATATGTAGTAGGTTTCTCAATTTCTTTGGCAGCTACATCATCTTTCTTAGAAGTTTCCTTCTAAGAATCATCTTAGGGCTGACTAGTAGAAGCAATATCATTTTGGGTCCTTTTGGGAGGAGTGTTAGGAGTAGTTTTGGGAGAAGTGTTAGGATTCCTTTTACTCCTCAAGTTATATTGTCTATGTACTTCCATAATTATGTTATGGTATCCTTGTTTGTAGTCTTCAGGGTCTAATGGAATGGACTCTCATTGTGAGAGTAGGAAAATGTCTTGCTCTTACTTAGTCAGGAAAATGTGGTCAACTTTGGTTTCCTCAAATAAATTTATTTTTTTTCCTCATGATATTCAAGTATGTCAACTTCCTTATATGCATAGTTTTCTTGAAATGGAGGTCTAATCTATTGCTGACCATTTTGGCCTTTGTGCTCTCTTTGTTTAATCTGATGTTTTTTTTTCCTAAAATTTGGATTTCTAATTTTGGAACCACCTTGGTTTTCCCTTGGAAGCATTATATCAGCTATAGAAATTCTCTCTATCATTTTCTCCATTTTTCTTACTAAAGTATCCAACTTAACATCAACGGAAGAAGAAGTTTGTTCCTGTTTTATAGTAACTCTCCTTTCAACTTTCATTCTAACTCTCTTTGCTAACAGATTGGCTTCAACCCTAACTACATTTCTCTACATTTCCTCAAGGGTTGTAGGGTTTCTTTCTCTAAATTGGTAAGACGTATCAAGGTCAAAATATATGGGAATTTAATCAAGGCTAGCCCTGGGGAAGGTTGTATTGTTGTGGGGAATAGAATTATACACATTGTTGAATCTGATACAATAGTCCTAGACTGATTCACCTGGGGATCTTTTGATACTTTCATATTCTCCTAAAATTTGTATAGGGTTCTTGTTCACTTCCCATCTTCTGAGGAAGGTCTCATGAAATTGAGAAAGGTCTAGGATAGAGTTGGTTGGTTACCCTTTAAACCATTGTTTAACCTCACAAGTAAGACTTTGAGCATCATTTTCACATCAGCATCATCTATCTTTTGGAGGTCCAAGTAGTAATTCATTTTACCAATATGTTGTTGAGAATTTATGTGCCCAAGGCTATCAAATTTAGGAATCCTACTCAGATAACATTGAGGCATTTCATTGAGTTGTGGAGGTAGGACCAAAGGGGCATACCGAGGTGCCATGATTGGTGTTTGAGATGTATATGTGACTACAATAGGTGTGGGTATGGAAGGTATGAAAGGGGGTATAATTACACTTTGTTGTGTTGATGTAGAAGTGGTAGTAGTTGAAGATGAAATGGATGTATTGAAAATGGGGGTGATTATTAGAGGTGCAGTAGGAATAGAAATGATAGGAAACTCTAGAGGAGCAAAAATAGTAGCAATCAGTAAAGGAGTAGTATGAACAATAGGAATTTCAATTGGAATAGAAAAACTAGGTGGAATTATCTGTGAGGTTGTAGGGTAAGAAACATAAGAAGTAGAATAAGAAGGTTTAGGTCAATGATGAAGGAGGGATTTATGTACTACCTGATCTAACTGACTAACAAGAGATTCAAGCTTGTCAAATTGTTTGAGTTCTTCATCAAGAGAATCTGATTTATAGGGTTTTAGCAAGCTCTCATCAATCATAGTTTTAGGTACAAAACTATCAGATTTACTTATAAGAAGACTATGTTCAAAAGCTATATCAAATATCAAATTCTATATCTTCTAAAGTGACAAAATTCTCTACAGTGGAATTAACCCTAGGCAATGGACCTTCACTTGATTCACTCTTAGATACATGTTTCTTTCTAATTATTTTTTCTGGATTATCTACAATGTTTGGTGGATTTGGATCTGGATTAGCTCTAGTGTAAATTATTTTAAGAGCAAGATCTACTATTATGTATTCATAGATAAGATATATACAACTTTTAAAGTGGAATACAACCTTAAATCAAAATCTATTTCTAAGCCACAAAACATAGAAATAGGTTTAAGTACTTAAATAAAATTTGTCAAGGAAAAATTTAATACAATTGATTTGTTCGAAGTCCCTAGTATGGTTTCCAGGATGTTATCACTCCATAATTTCCTAAGGTTGTAAAAGAAATTACAAAGGTAACCACAGAACCACTTTTAAGTTTAGAAGATAGCCCTTCTAAACTCAAAGAGAGATCTCTCTATCAGATTCAGCTTTGTTGTGGTGGGATTTTAGGCTAGATAAAAGGATTAGAATTTGGTTTTTAAATTTTTTGTTTGAGGCTACAAGTTAAGGTCATTGGGAAATGGAGTCAATGTCTTAGAGTGATCAAGCACTGAAATATCAGATCAGAAATAACAGGAAACATAGGGAGGCCAGTTGGATCTTCAAAGCTTGATGGAATGATAGGAAGTAAAAAGGTTCAGAATCAATTAAACATAGAGCAATTAATAATTCTATATTTAATTTCAGTTGGAGAACATAGATATTGCTTAAAGTCGGGATATAGTGTAATTAAAAAAGTTCATCCCTTAATTTTCTTTTAAACAATAGAGGAAATGAACACATATGAAAAAACAAAGATATTACAGAATGACAAGTAGAATAAACATCGCCAATTAAGCATGACACATGAATCCTAAAACATTGTATGTATTAATGAAAAATGATCAATTTAGCTTGGTGAAATGCTTTCCATAAAGTGGTAGTCCTTTCATGCTACAAGTCCCAACATTTGTATTGTGATTTGGGAAGTACTTATACAAAATTATCAAAAAATATCTTGAGTGAAAACCTCAAGATTTTTACAAAATATCCTAAATTGCTTGTAAAAATAGAACAAAATATAGATAAATCAAATAGCTATGATGATCTGGCACTATCTTTGAGGCTTGCTATTGATGATTGTGCCTAGAAAACTGGTGCTCCATTACTGAAGATAAGACAATTTTTTCTACAGAATTTGACATAGTTGGCCCCCCTATATTCATCTGGAATTGGCATTTTAACCAATTTTCTGTATGTTCCATCTAACTCGGTGTATTTTTGGAAAATTGGTTTGACCAAAAATAATCTTTATTTTAGCTCTGATATATAGATTGAATTCCAAAGCCTCCATGAAACCTTTTCATGTGATTGAGCCTTTGATAGTTAAAAACTTTGATTTTTCCTGAGCTATGGTGTATAATTTCTACTAATAATCTAGTAATGGCTCTATCTTGTCTCAAATTCCTTTTAGTCCTTGTAGTCCTTTCAAATGTAATGCATTGAACTTATTATGAAACTTCTAGATGCTGGTCTCCAAGTATTGGCACTTGTTTTCCAATTGTACTAGCAATTCCTTTTAGTAAGGACTCTCTTGACTTCCAAGATAGTTTCTATCCTATATGCAATTTCAAAATCTTCTAACTCATCCTTGGTTTTAGAATTCAAAATTTTAATTAAGGTGTTAGCTTCCCGTGGTCTTTGTCCCAAGTTTCTTTTTCTCCTTCCATTAACTCCTTTGATCTTTTCATTAAGTCTTCATGTTCAAATATTATCTCAATTGAAGGATAAATTTCTGTGATGGCCTAATTTATCTCAACCCAAATGCATTCTTTAGCTTATGCTAGTGTTTGAGCCATCATAGAATCATTCTCTAGCTACTCAATCCTTTGGGCCAACCTATGAGATTTTTACATCTCTGCTATGTATGAATGGTCTATCTTTAATTAATGATCTTACAAAGTTTTAACTTGAGCTTTTAATTTTTCAATTTCCTACCCTCTGATGGACAGGTCTTCCATAGATTTAACCAACTCATTTGAGTAAACTGTTGTCTGTGCTTCTATTGTTGTGGATGTAGATGCTCCTGTTATAGTTTCAACTAAAATAGCCACTGCTGTTAGAGGTACTATGGATAGCTATGATGACTACTCTTTTTCCTTGTACATTCTTTCCATGTCCACTTCTATGTCCTTAATCTGGCTACTTTGTTCAATTATTATCTTGAACATGTTCTCTTTTTCTTTCTCAAGCTCCCCACCTTCTTTAGATTGGGGATCCTTAGTGGAGGGAATTTTCAATTATTTCCTCAATGTTGTTATGTCTACATTTTTCCTCCTCACAATTTCTTCTACTGCTTTTACATCTTTGGGGTCATATCCCAGTTTAATTACCAGACCCTTCAATGATTTGATCCTGGTGTCTTTTTCTAGAGATGAGATCTTTTCAAGTTTCAATTGTGATTGTATAATGTTGAGTGAGGCCTGCAACTTGGAATTTGTCATGGTAGTGTTGGTCAAAGTGGAGTACGACATCTCACCAGTTTGTTTATGTCGGTATATTTGGTTAATCTACTCAGCATCAAAGGAAGATATGGACTTCTTTTAATCAATTGGTGTCTTTGGAAATGCAAGTTGTGCTTGAAGAAACACAATTTGCATTTTCCCCTTTTCTGTATCAAAGGCTGAAAGAAGCCTGTGATGTGAAGAGGATGTTTTCTTCCAGAATTGGGTGTATGTGGTGGCCTTGATCAACTCATTCTTCTTCTTAATTTCTCTATATTTTCCAAAAAAATTTGGTTCATCGTGGTCCTGAACCGATATTTTTTTTTTGAGATGTATCTATGGGATCTTGGGAACTGAGGAATATGGAGATCCTGTGAAGATATCTTCTCCTCTTGTAGGAACATGATGCCCTCTTAGGACTATGGTGGCCTAACCCTCATCCTCCTGCTGAAAACCTAATTTAGAATTAGTCTTCTACTTCTTCTTTTATATGACAAATGCGTTGACTCTAATTTGTATCACTGAAGGGGAATCATCCTCCCTTAGCCTCTTGTCCATTTTTTCTTGAGGTACTGGAGTCTGTGAGGTAGTCATAGATATCACCTATTCCTCTACCTCCTGTAGTGTATTATCCTCCTGCTGACTTTGATTCATGAACTTCTCTATCTCTCGTTTAGGAGTGTGAGTATAGGGAGTGGTTTTCTGCTTTATCCTCAACTTAGAAATGATGCCAAAAGCTCCATATGACTAGGTGAAACTCAACTTGAAGTTCATCTGCTTGAGGAGAAAATTTGCCTCCTTGCCTACTTCTCTGGTGTTACAAATAAATGGTCCAATATGTGCCTTAATTTTAAACTGAGACTTATTTTTTGCTGCAACAAAATGTAGATCATCCATATGAATCATCTTCCTTATAAAAACCTGTGAGAAGATCCTCATAGGAACACATTTTGGAAGCATGTATGGTGGCAATTCACACCCATAAACTTTGATCTCAGTATAATTTTGGTACAAGTACCAATCTCTTTTCTCAGTCTGCTCATTGAGATGCATAATTCTTTGTATCTCTAGTCCTACCCTAGGCTTTTTATTATGGTTTAATAAACATGAAAATTTGTTTAATAATTGATCAACGTAATTAGAGAAGGTGTACTCAGTGGAATTTTTACTCACCAAGGATGCCCAATGGATTATTGACTATGGATTACCCTGCTCATCGAATTTCTACAAAGTGAATGAAAAACTATATGCCTGATGATAAAGAAATAAATAAACCAGCACTAAAGCATATTTAAAATTCCCTTTAGTATAAAACTTGAGGAACGAGCCATGAATTGATTCTACAATGAACTCATTGTAATTGAAAATAGAGGATTCTCACCAGTTGTAAAAATTGATAAGAAGCCAAAAATGGCCTCATCAATCCACTGATCGGATTGATAGCCAAGTATGCATGAAATAATTGAAATCACTTGCTTGGTCATCTCAGGGAACATAGATCATGAGTATGGGGGATTCTTCTTGGGTAATTGGGCATCGTGAGGGAGAAAATTCTGAAAAATCTTGGCTCTTTGTGGGAAGGTTAGGTTTTTGTATAATTCCATAAGGGAATCTACTGAAAGTGGTTGTTGAGAGTCAACATTTGGCAATTGAAGAATTTGGGAGATGGATTTTGCAATGATGGTGAAGAGGATATCAATGTTTTGGGACTCAACTTCCCTTTGACTTGGGATATACCTAAATTGACACCAGCAGATGAATTTTTGGAAGTGGTGTTCCTAAGGGAAGATGAATTGTGGTAGGAGAGAATCAAATAGGCTCAGTTCATCCCTCTGGTTGAAGAAATTTTATTTTAACCAATTTTGAAGCTCGAACAGGTCGAATTCACAATTAGTTTTAGGAATTTTGCAGTGTTGGTCTACTAATGGTTGGTGATCTAAGTCTATGATAGGGGAAAACATAGGATTGTCATCGAAGACCTTGGATTTTCCTTTAGGTACCATGTTAGAAGAGAAAAGAATAGGGAATTTAGAATTACCTGGGAGAAATAGGAGAAGACTAGTATCTAGATGCAAATTGATGGCTAGGCACTTGGTTGCAGGTGATTGGCTATGCTGACTGGTCATAAAGATGGTAGCAATCACTAGCTTGGCATTGGAACAAAGTTTGTTTGGTTGACTGCACACTAAAAAGTTATGATTTCCTACTATATTGAAACGGTGAAAGGAGGCGATGTAACAAGTTTATGGTGGGTTATATAGAAAATACAAGCTTACCATTGTTAATTTACCATTACAACATAGCGAGTCCATTGTGGAGGGAGTGGGTAGCATTTGTTTCTCAACGATTTGTTGACGTGGTGAAGGGAGTGCCAGATGGCAACATCCTATTGGGGAAGAATTATTGAGAGGAGGTCGCTTTGGTGGAAGGGGAGTGGGGTCCGCAAGTGTAAGGTGGCAAACTGAGAGTGGAGGAATATGGATTGATGTAGGAGAAAGGTGGGGATGGGAGGTCAACTTGGCGGAATGCCAATGGTGTGGAATAAAATAGGGTTAAACATTCAACATGAATGAGGATAGGAATAGTGGTTTTCAGGGGGGAGAGGTCGTTAGCGGTTTTAGGTGGGGGGCTTGAAATTCCTAGAAGCCACCACATTGCAAACGTGTTTTACCTTTTCGGACCTCCCCTTGTAAGTAAACATCAGAGGAGCTTGGGGAGGGGGGGGGAATACGATCCCATACCATTGATCTGGGTAGGGTGGATTTTGGTTGGTAACTCATGTGCCCACTTTATCATGTGGCGAGAAAACATGTCACATCAAATACACTTTATTTGCAAATTAGAAATTGCAATTAACTTAGCAATTCATTTAACATTAAATCTATCTAATTAATCTCTAAAGGCACATTTAAACATGCAGGCCTATTAATTTTATTCCACCTAATCTAATTCAACTACGATTAGATTGTGTGGTTGATTATTCACTAACCTAAACTAAATTTATTTAATTCATCCTGATCACGCTTAAACTGTGTGATTGAAATAATTTATCTACTTCTCTTGCTCTAATGTGGCATTTTGACTAGCAGCACATTATTCAAAATTTCTAAGGTATTACTGATGCATTTAACATTTTTTTTGTGGCATTTAGATTTGCTCACTTATTCTTTTTGGGACATTTTTCATTCTTTTTCTATTATTTCATATTTTTTATATTTTATTCTTTTCACAAACACAGATATATAATATTATATATATAATATATATATATATATATATATATATTATATATTATCCGCTTTGTTTATTTTTTCTTTATTTTCTCTTTTCTATCTTTTGGAAATAACTTGCAGAAAGAAAGATTATTTACAACATTTCACTTATAAAAATCAACAACAAATAGTCAACTCATCCTGTAAAATATGGGACCCTAACAATAACCATGCCAGCATATCATATGCATCATAAACCTTGTATGTACCAAAACTAATATCATCAAACAAGAAATTAACATATCCATAAATATCATCATAGCATGACATGAATGCTAAAAAATGTCATTCCCTTGTGCCTCCCAGGATAACCTTGTTTCTCCATATATTTAATGATTCATTTATAAAATATACCCCTGCATATATGTTCATTTTGAAAATAAAGCATGTGCATGATAACATATTTTTTAAACAAAAACCCATAACGTAAATAAAGTAAACAACCATACATATACACAAATATATACAATGTCATGTGCCCAAGTAGATTGAAAAATTAGCATCGTCAAACAATTCATCCAAAAAATCAACTAAAAACATTCTAAAACATCAATTTAGTTTGTGAGATGGATCACTTTCAGCCTGCTATTCTTCATGGTGAGGATGAGATGTCACTAAGTGAGATGAACCATGAGAAGAACCTGATAAGGTGACCTGAACCTTATGTTTCTTATCATTGTCATTAGGTTGTGGATTTTTTTAGCTTTCTTGGAGGACTATACGATAGTGTGTAGAACTATGGTAGTGTGTTTGGAAGGCATGGCAACAAAGGGATGGAGTTGATCAAGTGTTGTAGAAGGATGGTTTACGGAATGTGGAATGTGCACGATACAAGATGCAGTTGACTGTGGATGGCAGGATATATTCACTTTAGGAGGTAGTGACATTGTAGGCCATCTTAGAGAAAAATGTATAGGCTAGACTTGCACAATATCTCTCCAACTATCATTTGCAAGTATCGCAACATGCTTTAAAATATGAGGAGATATAGGAATGCCAATGTTAGGTCTATTAAAAGCAAGGGGTTGTACTGGTTGTGTGATGGGCAAAGGGATAGGCTAGCATGTTAGGTTGACTATAGCAGTCTATAGAAATATTCTTAATTCTTTAAAATCCCGATCAAAGTGAACTAACACTTTGGTCCTCCTGTATCTCCTTATTCCTGAATTTATTTCCATGTTTCTTCTCCCTCTGCCTCTATTTCTATAAAATAAACTCGTGTTGAAAATGCAAGCATAAAATTTACTTACACGTAACAAATGATAAGGGAGTCATCATTACCAAATCAATAAATTATATAAGTCAAAAAAGAAGACAAAAGGGATACAAATTATGAGATAAAGGTATTTGCATTGGAAGGTCAATAGAATTAATCCATGTGAAAATCAAAATCTCATAAACTCTTCTAAAATTTACCAAAAGCACTGTTACATAAAGAAAGTATCAGAGGTTAGAAGATTCGAGTTTTCTATTTACATATTTTTCTTTAAAATATTTTCAGAGAGAAACATCATATATATTTTCTTTCCTTTTCTTGGAATTTTTAGGTTTTATATCTTTTTTTACTCTTTGACCAAAATAGATGTAAATGGAATGAAACATTATTTGCATCGTAAACATGACAAGGCATAACATTCATTTGGTAAAGATCGATAATCACATAATGCATTTCTCGAAAGGAAGCATGGTTTGCATAATGTTGCAATACTTGAAAATGAATGAAAGGAATTTTTCTTTCGATGAGGAGATGACTTAAACCCTAAGAATGTATAGTCGAACTAGCTAGGGGATAATCCTACTTCTTTTTTTTACATATCCATTTCATTCAAAAGTGACAAAGATGATGACCATATATATATACATTTGAGAGAGGTCAGATGTGAAATTATTTACATAATATGAATTCAACTTAAATGGCAGGGAAGGATTTATTACCTAACTTATCTTAAGTCGAAAAAATATCCTTGTGCATGGAAGCATCTATGGATTTTTTCACAATACCATGTTTTCTCAAAGGATTCCATGAACGACAAGGGTTAGATTGGATAATTGGAAGTTTATGGTTTTAATAACCAATATTTATGTTACAAAAACCATTTAACATTAATTAAAATTTAACAAAACATAATACTATTTTCAAATTTATTTATCCTCTGACTAAAGTTTAGAAGTAACAAACATATATCACTTGACAAAACACATGTCATTGTTCATGGTATGGGCAATTTGAATATTTCAAAACTGACAAGGCTCCATCCTTTGCATGAAAAAACTAGAGGTGAAGCTCAATGATGAATGTGAATGAATTTTAACTCTAAGGTTTGAAGGAGGTGTTAGGTTCTTTGTTCCCAAGGGTATCGTTGAAGGCCCATGACTAAAATTCACAAGGATTTGAAACTAATAAATTGGAAAAAAACTTGCATGATTCAACATTCTTCTGGTATACAGGCAGAGCTATGTTTTTATAAGCCAAAAGAAACACATTATGTAGTGATAGTGCATTAATTTGACTTCTTAGGTAGGGAATAATGACAACCATGCCAAGAAATATTAACTGAGAATAGGGAAAGGCATAATACAGGAACAATTTACCTAGAAGAATTTTCAATTTGATAATAAATGAAAACCACTTAAAAAACATACCTGGTAACCTTGGATGCTCGAGGAGAAAAGTCTAATTTCCACACAAAAATCCTAATTCTTGCCTTGTTTTCCCAATTCTTTGTAGGGTAACTGAACATGCAAAACTGAGAATGAGATTAACCCATAAAAGGTCATGGAAGGATGAGAAATGAAGTGTGAAGGTCGAGGCCATCACCATACTAGATGAGTTAATGTAGCAATGAAACTCGTTGTGAAGGATGGTGCATTGCATTGACAAACAAATACACCACGTAAATTATGCCACACCATGTCACTTTTGTCAACCAATGTAAACCAATGCAAGGATACCACAATGCTAGAGTTAAATGCTTGAGGCATATAGCTTAGTGACATAATAAAAACAGTTGGGACATGGCATCATCAAGAGCAGGGATGTAGGTATATCACTAAATGAGAGTTTTTAACTATGGGTTATGATTTACACCAGGAGGATGAGTCACAACGAAATGACATCTACATAGCCTTATTTGGCACAATCATGTTATGATATAATGTGAACATACATTGTCGAATCAATCGTCAGGTCAATCATCAAAATGAAATTTCTTTGCACACTAACATCAACCATAGGCATTGAAATCTCAAGAAATATGCCAATCCTATGAATTATATTCTCCTCATTTAATATCAGTGCATTGGTTTTAACATGCATAAACACCCATGAAACCATTGGTGCCCATTTCCATAAATCATACAATATAGACTTTAATAAAGTATTACCCCATTTCCATTTGTTTCAACTAGGTCGATCAAGATATAAACATATAAATGTGTGCTACAACCACAACTAAAATTCGAAATCTTTAAATTTAAAATTTGTACCCTACATCCTTATAACATGTAAACAATGCCACTATTTTTTTTGTATATATATGCAGCATATCACATATTCCTTGAAACCATACTACTGACTTTTGAAGCCATACACAAAACATTTGAAAACTATACCTTGTGTTTTTTATGGGATCCGACAATGCTAGTATAGGCCCATTTTCACATATATCTTATGCATGTGTTATGTAATAGAAAATGATTTGATTTATGCCCAAGACATCTAACTAGATCGATATATTTTATCACCACAAGTATATATTATTCATGGATTTCTCATAAGCTATGCCCAACATGGATATATACATAGTGTAAATTTTTAAAATCCCATAACAACATATGATCCAGAAAAGAAAAAAAAATAGATACCTCCAGCTCCTTAGATGCTACACAAGAACATTTGTATAATTCACATGGTGCATGCTCAATTAACGCAACAAATTTTTGGATCAGGGTAAAAAATGTATTTACCATGTACTATAGCAGAGGTTTTCCTTAAGAAAAAGGTCCCACCTACTAGTTTAGTCTCTTATGTATTTATACTTTTAAAATGATGGGAATAGGAAAACACTTAAAATAGTTTGCGATTTTTTTTAAACATTTACGTGCGTCAACATTGGCGACTTTACATGGTAGTTTGCATTATGTGAACTATAACTGAAATACCCTGGTAAGAGAATTGATAGATTTCATTGCAAACAAGTATGGTGCAAGCTATCATTGGAGGATAGGAAGCAAGGGATGAACTAAGTGGGATGAATAAGTCATCACCTGAGGTGACTTACTGTAGGTAAGGATAAGTTAGACAAGGATATTCTACAATCCATCTCTTGAATGAGAGATATAAGGTTACTTGTTCATTTAATAAAAATTTGTTGATGAAAAGTGAAAAATATTACTATATAAATTATGCTAGAGAAATAGGGCTTCAAAACATATTGCATTAGAGAAGATTTTCATTGTCCAACAAGTCTCAATTATATTCAAAAAATGAGAAAATTCAAAAACAAAAAACCATAATATGAAAGTAAACAAAAAGAAAGAAGCAAAACTAAAACTGAAAAAATTGGAATCAAAGCAAGTTTCCAAAAAACTTAAGAAAACAAAATAATTGTTTACATGAAAATGAAAATGATTTAATATTGCACCACCTCTATATATGGCTTGAGATAAGAGTCACTCATATTGTAGGGCATAATGTGATCATCTTTGTTTTCGAAAAGGTAGAAATTTGTCCAAGAATTAAGGTGATTTTAAAAGTAGCAATCCATAATTTTCGAAACTTATGATGTTTACCCTTCTCTTCATGTGCAAAGTCCCATAAAAACACCTTTTGACCAAGAGTGAAATTGACCGATTTGGATATTTTATCAAAATATTTCTTTACTATTTTCATTATCCATTAAATATTATCCAGCTAATGATTATGTTGTTATTATAATTCTAGGATGGCTAATACTTTTTGAGGAATGTCAGTGGAATAGAGTTCTTCGACCTTTAGGGAAAGATGCATTGAGGTTAATTTGATTTCAATAGGCATAACTTCCTGTTGTCTATACACTAAGTGGAAATGCGAAGCATTGGTAATTGAATTGAAAATTGTGCCATCAACCAGGAGGGAATACTTTAATATATTGTGTCAATTCTTTGGTTTATTATTTATGGTCCTTTTCAAGATACGAATCAGATTTTTATTTTTGGATTATGCCTATCCATTACCATGTGGGTAATAAGCAGAGGAAGTAGAGTGTCTAATTTTGTATTTATTACAATTTTCAGTAAATTTCATAGAAACGAAAGAAGGTCCATTATCTAGGATCAGGTCTAATGGTATGCTAAAGCGAGATAAGATATTTTTTTCAACAAATTCAATAACCTAATCATCCCAGGAATTATTTATTGGTACTAGTTCATGCCACTTTGTAAAATAGTTGGTAGCAATTAAAATAAAGAGGTTCCCTGTGGATGAGGGTAGATTGATTGGAGCAATGAAATCCAAACCCCATTTTGAAAAAAGGAAAATCAGGAATAACTGTTTGCAGCGGCATGGATCAGAATTTATCATTACCAGAACTTGTTGATACCCTTTGCATCTTTTCACATATTTATAAGAATTTGAAAAATAATAGCCATATATTAAGATCTTATGTGCAATGGATTTAGCATCGAAATGGCCGCCATCGTGCATATCTCCATGAGAGGAACCATGAGATAATGCCTAAATATATTCAACAGTTTCTTCATCTACACAACGCAATAATTAGGCAGTTAAAATATCTATGAAAGAGTTTATTATTAAGGATCAAATACTTTGAAGATTCCAGGCGTAACCTTCTACATTGAAATTGATGAAGGTGATCAGGGAATTTTTTATTATGCAAATAATAGATTAAATCCATGTACCATGGGTTATTTTCCACGTTTATGTGTTGTTCGTTGATTAGAAAAAGAGCAGAGACGGTTTCATCTTCATTTTTTTTGTATAATCCCTTGATGTTTTTCGTAGTTATAATTGACAAATCATGTTATTAGATTTTGGCAAGCCAATGAGCCAATTTTCCTGAAAGATAAGTCTGTCATAATAACACTCTAACAAGTAAAGGGACTCTTACCTCTGTATGCATGCCTAAGATATAATGTCCGAATTTATCCATCGATTTAACTAGAAAAAAAAAGTGTTCTTTTCAACACATGAATATTTAAATTCATCATAAAATAGGCTTTGCATCATAAAAGAAATTGGTTATTCAATATTCTGATCAAATTTCTACACAAGGATACCATAGATGGCTGCCAGTGTGGTGTTAGTATAAATGAAAAATTCTTTATTATAATCAGGGTTTGATAAGACATGAGTAGAAGTTATGGCTTTGATAAGACATGAGTAGAAGTTATGGCTTCCTTAATAGCAAGGAATGTTAGTGATGCATAATCATCTCATTTAAAAACATGATCTTGCTTGTTATGTTATGTATAGGTTTAATATCCTTAGCAAAATCATTAATGAAAATGCTCAAAAAATTTACTTTTCCCATGAAAGATTGAATTTATTTCCTAAATATGGTAGGAGGAAGACTTTTTATTTCTTCGGCCTAGTCAGGATCAATACTAATGTTGGATTCTTATACAATATGACCTAAAATCTTGCCAATAGTCACACCAAACATATATTTTTTCCAATTTAGCGAAATGCCATATCTTATGCATCTAGTAACAAGTCTAATTAAATGTTGAAAATAATCTTCGTGGTGCTTAGCATACATAATCATATCGTCGAGGTAAATATGGATGATATCTCAATGAGATCATCAAAAGCTAACTTCATAACTCTTTGAAAGGTAGCACTTGCATTTATAAGGCTAAAAGGCATGTGTTCATAGGCAAAGGTCCCCCATCGAGTAGTGAATGTGGTTTAATATTTGTTAACTTCCTTGACATGGATTTCATTATAACCTGAGAAACCATCAAGAAGAGACATAATTTGGGAAATTCAATCTGAATACAATTTGATTCATTTTCCCAAGGGAAGAGTACAAGAAATCTCCTATGTGATTGCCTTTGTTGGAGGACGCTTCATTAAAATGCATGTTCCATAGTTGATCATCTTGATGAATCTCATATGGAGGAGGCATGTCATCTTTAGTGAAGAATGAATGTACTCTAATTTCCTCTTTGACATAATTAACATGAGGTTGAGGCACGCCTTTGATGTATGGTGAAATATGTCCTTCCTTAAAGACAATTATACTATCACCATTTTTAGGCAAGGTTATATGTGTATCGTCAAGATAAATGTACCCACCAACCCAGACCTACCAATATCTACCTAAATTGATGGAATAATTAGAGATGATCATGTCCATGACTTCTATGTTACAAGTTGTTCTAATCACAAGATGAGTGCATACGAATAAGGTAAGGTCTTTGATTTGTCTAGTTGATTCCTGTAGAGAATTATTGAAGGGGAGGACTTTCCTGGGGGTGTCTTCGGAGCATTGAAGACCTAATTCCTCCATTATGACCTTAGGAACACCATTTGTCCATGAACCTCCATCCACCATGTAGCAATGATCTATATTGTCATGAATTTTCATAGAGATGTAGAAAGGATGTGTCCAAAAAGGAGAAAATGGATTGTGAACAGCAAATGCCTTTTCTTGAGGGTCTTCTTCTTCTGATTGAATTTGAAGGGTATTAACAAGTGTAGGTGTTTTTCCCTCTAGGAACCTTTTTAATTTCTTTTGTTGTCTAGGAATAGTTTCCATGCCAAGTAGAGATGCATAAAATTTAATGTTGGTCATATGTTTAATAATGTAAAATTTTGACAATGTTGAAGCGGAAGAAGGGGAGGAAGAATGTAAAATTTAGAAAGAAGGAGAAATATTTATAGATGATTGTGAGATCAAGGAGTTCATGACTTTTGGATTTTTAGGTTCTTGGAAGCCTGGTTCTTTGCATTATGAGCCCCAAAAGAACCTCTTATTTCAATGACTAACTTCTTCACCATCTACCCAATCTAAGGTTTCTAAGGAAGAGTTTTATTTCTTACCAAAAATGGTTTCTCTTGCCTTGATTCTAATTTGAAATTCATTTTGATCATGATATTCCTTGCCAAAGTTACACCATTGATGAGAGAAAAGGGAAATCGGTTGATAAGCATGTTGAGTAGCATGGACATATATAGAAGAGGAAGTCTTAGCTTGAGACCGGGTATTAAGCTTCCTTTCATAGAAATTCATCCTATTACTCATGTCTTGCATAAGTAAAATAATTGATGGCATGTCAAACTGATTGTATTGATGTTTGGAAGGAATACTTGTCTTATGAAGCTACTTTTTATATTCTAGGCAAGTATGAAATGTGGATCTCAAGGCTCATGACAATTTTTTCTTCTAGATGATGGCAATATGTTGAGGTTTCCATGCTATATTATTTCATCATGGCTCCCTAGTTTTGGTGGTGTATGACCTCTAGTATTTTATTATATGGTTTGTAGAAATGTAAGTTGAAAGACTTAATGGTTTCTCCTTTTGATAAAGAAACATTATTGTAATCAGACAAGAAGTCAATATTATTCCTAGGTTGTCCATAAGTAGACTTAAACCATTAACAAAAGACTCCTTCAAAGTTGAAAAAGATTTGGGAGGTAACTCAAAAAGGTATGCGATAAATTTATCTTGAAGGGATTTTAAAAATAATTTCATGCATGTATCGTTATAATTTTCCCCAACGTTGTGCCAAGCATTAGAGAATGCCATCAAATGTTCATTGGCGGTGATGGTACTATCAACAGAAAATGTGAGCAAACAATCCTTAAACTTAGGAAGAGGGTTGTTAGTAGGCATTAATTTCAATGGTGATTGAACATGTCAAGGAGCATTATTATGATCTTCCTCAAATTGTAACAATCCATACTTTTAGATGACTTTTGTAGGATCAGTCATTGATTGAAGAGGCATAAAAGATGATAAAATCAATCCATTAGAGATTTTTGAACCGAATATTGATGTGAATAAACTTGAAGAACTAGATCCTTAGGTTCCAGATAAACTAGATCTAGAGGATGATTGGGTTCTAGACATAACTCTTTTAGCAGCAGAGGTAGTCATGGATTTACTAGTAAGACTCTCAGAGAAACGTCTACATGCTTTGACTTCAAGAATAACCCTAGTATTTGGATTTCATTAATAGGTGTATATTTAAGACTATCATCTATAAGCCTCTTAGAAGACTGAGGATCGCTACTCATACGCAAGTTACTGATGCAGGGGTTGTTGACACTCATATTCATGATGTTGATTATTTAAGGCTTCTTGTTCATTAGCTATGTCAATTTCATGGGAAATTATAGATCAATCATGATTCAATTGTTGAATATTAGATGCATTGTTTAGGATGTAATCGAGTAAAGAGTTAAAATTGTTCCTTTTATCATTAAATTGAGGGATGACACTAGGTTCTTGATTGGATCATATGGTTATTAATGTAAATAGATTCAAACAGTAAAAAATGATTCATGATTCAGAGATTAGAGATGATCAAGGTGTTTATGTTGACGAATCCGTCTTCACAAAGCCTCCCTTCATTCTTCCAATTCAATATCTTAGGAAATAATGGTCCACTTTCTTGTACATTCTTTGTTACAAGCAACATTTGTGAGAATGAAGTCAAGTAATGAGCGAGTGATGTTTGTTTGATCACATATCCAAAAACCAAGATTTGGTTGTTTTATGGATTGAATAGTCATGAATTTGAACAAGTTTAAGAATAGTTGTGAAACAAGTCACTCCCCTATTTGGTCACCAAAAACCATGTTGATGGGGGGAAGATTTACACTTTACTTTATCACATTCTCGAATCTCACTAGGGAAAGTGAGATAATGGGACAAGGCTTCCCAAATCTTAAAGTCCTATAATATGATGAATTGAGAGGGATTTGCAAGATTTGAGTTTTATTTTTGATTTATGATTTTATACAAGATTATTTAAAGAGGAAACTGAGAATTAAATACAATAATTACACAAAGTATGCCTATAGCTTGTAAAAGAATGCATAGCTATAAATAAACACATAAAAACTGCATTGATGTATTAGAGTCCAGACATAGCAACAAATTAATTAACGTTTCAGGGCATTTTAGGGTCTTGGAAGTATTTAAAGCCTCACCCACTTAAATAAAAAAGGGCATCAAACTAATTCGTGTTTCAAGAATTTTTTAAGGTCTAGAAAAGTTGTAGAGTCTCAGCTACTCAAAACTTATATTTCAAAAAAAAGAAATAAAATTATGTAAAATATAACATATTGTGAGAAGTATGTACAAACGAAGTATAGGGTAAACAAGGATGATTTTATTAACAATAAATGTTTGTGACTACATTAGAACCGTATCAGTAGGTCCCTGCAAAGAACCATAGACCAAATCAAAATACAAAAAATTACAATGCAGAAAACCATATATAGAAATTCAGGAAAGAAGAATATTTCAATTGAACAACCTTCAAGAAAACCTTTGAATATTTTGATAAAATATGGGAAACTTGTTTCTCTACAAAATCAATCATTGTTAGCACTCACTAAGAGAAAATTAGACCTTCAAACAACAATTATTAAATAAAAAAAACAAGTTACCTGAAATGATATATCCAACAAGTGAGTGGCGTTTCTCATAAACATCATCTCCTCTTCGATAGTGAATTATTGTCACCTGGGGCTTATCATCTTATGACTCACAAATAAATGTAATATGGAGGAGTGAATAATAGAAATATTTTAGTGCATACCTCTTTTTAGTATTCTCTCTCTGCATTCATAGCCCTTTCCATCCTTTATACTTCATCAAGGTGGTTGGGTGGTTGAACCTCCTGGGTAATTAAGGATAATATGCTCTCTAATATCATTGATTAGATGCTGAGGGTATGGTTCTAAAGGTTTGTTAAATAGATATAATATTTTTCACAATTTCAATTAAGTTTTCTAGTAGGTGGGACCCCCCTTCATCCCATAGACAAAGTTATTTATATTACTATCTTGTAGCAATCACCAAATACACGTGAAAAGTAACCATGCCAACATACTATATGTATCATCAACCATGTGCCTTCCAAAACTGATATCATCAAACATTAAAATAAAATATCCATAAAATATCATCATAGCATGACATGAATGCTCAAAAACATCATTCCCTTGCAATTAGTCCCTTGTGCCACCCAAGATCACCTTGTTTCTCAAAATCTTTCATTATTCATTTATAAAAGGTACCCCTTATGAAAACAGAGCATGTGCATGATAACATGTTTTTTAAACAGAAACCCATAATATAAATAAAGTAAATCACCACAAATATACCCACATATATGTAATGTCACATGCCCAAGTAGACTGAAAAAATAGCAACTTCCAATAGTGCATGCAAAAAATCAACTGAAAATATCCAAAACGTAACTTTAGTTTGTGAGATGGAGTCCTTTCAGCCTGTTGTTCTTCATGGTGAGGATGAGATGTCACCGAATGAGAGGAACCATGAGGCAAACCTGATAATGTGACCTGAGCCTTCTATTTCTTATCACTATCAATAGGTTGTGGGACCCTTTCAGCTTGCTTGGTGGAATGTGAAGCATGGTGTGCAACTATGGTAGTGTGTTTGGAAGGTTGGGAAATAGAGGGATAGGGATGATCAGGTGTTGCAGAAGTATGGGTTGCAAAATGTGGAGTGCGCACAATATGGGATGCAACTGACTATGGATGACAACATAGATTCACTTTAGGAGGAGGAGGAGGAGGCAGTCAAAATGTAGGCCATCCTAGAGTAGAGCATATAAGTTTGCCTTGCATAATCTATTTCCAACAATCATTTGCAAGGATTGTAACATGCTCTAGAATATGAGGCGATATAGGAATTCTAGGTATATTAATAGAAGGGGGTTTTACTATTTGTGGGATGGGATGAGGGCTAGGCTAGCTTGTTAGGATGACTATGTTAGTCTATAGTGAATGTCTTAATTCTCCAAAATCCCCATCAAATTGAACCGACACTCTAGGCCTCTTGTCTCTCCTTAGTCCAAAATTTTTGTCCCTGTTTTCTCTCCCTTTGCCTCTATTTATATTAAAGAAACTGATGTTGAAAATGTAATCATAAAAGTTACTTTTAGGCATCAAATGATAAGGAATTAATCATTAACAAATCAATAAATTATATGATTTAGAAAAATAGAAAGAAGGGATATAAAATATGAGGGAAAGGGAGTTGAATTGGTAGTTTGACATAGTTAATCCATATGCAAACCAAAAATTCATAAACACTTCTAAAAATTACCAAAGGAACTATTACATAAGGAAAATCTCAAAGGATGGAAGAGTTGAGTTTTCTGTATACATATTTTTATATAAAAATTTTATAGAGATAGAACAAGATCCATATTTTCTTTCCTTTTGTTTGTAGGTGTAGGGTTTATATATTTAATTATTCTCTGAACAAAACAAAAACAAATGCAAAATGAAATGAAACTATGTGCATCGTAAACATGACAAGGCATAGCATTCATTTGGTAAAGATATATAATCACATAATGAATTTCTCGAAAGGAAGCATGGTTTGTGTAATGTCTCAATACTTAAAAAGGAATGAAATGATTTTTTTATTCAACGAGGAGATGGATTGAAGCCTAAGAATGTATAGTCGAACTGGCTAGGGGAGACTCGTGATTTGTTTTTTTACATATCCATTTCATTCACAAATGATGAAGATAATGACCATATATATACATTTGATAAATGTGGTATGTGCAATTATTTTCATAATAAGAATTTGAACTGAAATGATAGGTAGGGATTTCTTAACTAACTTATGTTAAGCGTAAAAACAAATCCTTGCACATAGTAGCATCCATGCTTCTTTTCCCAAGACCATGCTATCTCAAAGGCTCCCATGGACAATGAGGATTAAGTTAGGTAATTAGAAATTTAGGGTTTTAATAACCAATATTTATGTAACAAAAACCATTTTAACATTAACTAAAATATAATAGAACATAATACTAATTTCAAAGTTAACTAGCCTCTAAGTGAAGTTTAGCAGTGAAAAACAATATCGTTTGATAAAACACATGACAATGTTTTTGGTATGGGGAATTTGAATCCTTCAAAAATGATAAGGCTCCATACTTTGAATGGAAAAACCAAAATCGAAGCTTACAATGATCAATGTGAATGCATATTAACTCTGAGGGCTAAAGGAGGATTCAAGTGATTTGTGCTTGAGTGTATCTTCGAAGGAAAACACCAAAAAATGGAAAGGATTCGAAACTAATAAACTAGAAACAACTTGCATTTTTTGACATTCTTCTCATATATATGTAGAGCTATATTTTTTATAATCCAAGGGAAATGCATTATGCAATCATGGTGCATTTATTCAGCTTCTTAGGTAGGAAATATATTTCAGACTAAAACATTGATTATGCCAAGAAATATTAATTAAGAACCATGAAAGGAGTAATATGGGAATAATTAACCAGACACAATTTTCAAATTGATAATGAATGAAAAAAAAATAAAAAACATACATGGTAACCAGGCATGCTCGAGCAGAAAAGCCTAATTACCACACAAAAAATCCCAATTCTTTCCTTGATTTCCCAGTCTAAATTGAGGGTTTCCAAAATTTATTTGTTGGGTAACTAAACATGAGAAAAAAAGAATGTGACTAATGCCTAAAATCTTGTGGAGGGATGAAAAATGGAGTGCAAAGGTCGAGGCCATCATCATAGTGGGTGAGTTAATGCAACTGTAAAAATTGGTGTTTAGGATGGCGCATTGCATTGAAAAACCAATACACAACGTAAATTATAACAGACTATGTTACTCTTGTCAACCAATGTCAACCAATGTAAGGATACCACAGTGGTAGAGCTAAACACTTGAGGCAGATGACTCAATGACATAATAAAAATCATTAGGAAATGGCATCGTTGAGAGCATGGACGGAGTCATATCATTAAATGTGAGTTTTGAACGATGGGTTATGCTTTCCACCTAGAGGACGAGTCATAATGGCATGACATCCACACAATCTTGGTTGGGTCAATCATGTCACTATATAATGCACACATACACTGCCAAATCAATCCTTAGGCCAATTATCACAATGAACATGATTTGAAAACTAATATCAATGATAACCATCATAATATTAGGCAATATTTGAATCCTATGGATTATATCCTCCTCATTTAATATCAGTTAATTGGTTCGAACACGTGTAAACACACATAAAATCATTGGTTACCATTGCTATGAATCATACAATAGAGCCTTCAGTAAATTGTTACCCCACTTTTGTTTGTTTCAGCTAGATCAGTCAAGATATAAGCATATAAATGTATGCCACAACAATAATTAAAACTTTGAATTCATTAAATTTAAAATATATACCCTGCATCCTTATAACATGCAAACAACAACACTATGTTTTGAGTTTATATATATATATATATATATATATATATATATATATATATATATATATATATATATATATATATATATATATCACATATGCCCTGAAACCATATAACTAATTTTCAAAACCATATGAAAAACATTTGAAAACTATATATTGTGTTCTTTATGGAATCCAACAGCACTAGTATAGGCCCATTTTCACATATCACTTATGCATGTGTTATGTAATAGAAAATCATTTTATTTGTTTCCAAGACATCTAAGCAGGACAAGATCTTGGATCACCACAATGTATGCAATATTCATGAATTTCTTATAAGCTATGCCCAACATGGATATATATGTAGTGTACATCTTTTAAAATCCCATTAAAAAATAAATAAAAATACACACACAAAGACCTCCAACTCTTCACTCTACAAAAGAACATTTGTATAATTCACATGGTGCAACTTTCCATTAGCACAACAAAATTTTTTATTAGTGTAAATAAGGTATGTATGCACCACGTACTGTAGCATAGGGTTTTCTTAATAAAAGGGTCTTACCTACTATTTTAGTCTTTTATGTATTTATATTTTTAAAATGAAGGGAATAGGAAAACATTCACAATGGTTTGTGAATTTTTTTTTAAACATTGACGTGCATCAACATAAGGCATCAAGGAATATGTAGAGGTAGAAGAGAAATCATTTTTTAGTTGGCAAGAAGGTAGGAAGAAATTACTATCAGGTGGGGAGCATGGCCCTCTTGATTCCATATTAGCCAGAGGGTGGAGATGGTTTTCTTTAGAGTCCCTTAATGTCTTGGGAGGAATATTGATCCTTAGATTCCTAAGAGGATTTATGAAAGCTTCTTTCTATATTTGTGTTTTACAATGGGTTCTAGAGTCCCCAAGATGGGTGGAACCACTATGTTTTAGTTTGAAGGGTGGAGGCAACCAACCTCTGGATCTCCCTATGTTATTGTTGACGGCTTCAATAGATGGTGGGTGTAGGTGGGAGAGCCTATAGAATCCTTGTTTAAACTAACAATTGGAGTTTAATCCTTGAGAAAACGTCCCCTTAGTCTTTGGAATCTAGATCATGGGTGATAACTCCAAGTGAGGACTAGTTGCAGCTTGTCTATGATTGGGTGGGGAGTTGATCTGCTAGACTGAATTGCCGAGTTTCCAATAAAGATAAGTGTATTTATATATATGATGTACTGTGAAGTTCATATTTAAACTATTTAGTTAATTTCTATATTAAATGCATGAATGGTGTATGGTCCTCCTATGACTAAAGAATGAGTTTCTGATAACCGATTCCATGTGATTGTGGTTCTACACTAACGTTCTTCATGCAAGGGAAAGATGTGTATGTGTGTGTGTGTGTGTGTGTGTGTGTGTTGTATGCACAGAATGACTACAACTATGTGGTTAGTGTGAGTAAACATGGGGGGCAACTATAATAGTTTTGTTAATCTAATTACACCCTAAGCTTGACCCAAGAGATGAAACAATGATGAATCAAAACCATAATGAGCCTGTACAGCGAAAGCTATGTCATCCTTCTAGAACTAGTAAAAACATTAGCACTATTAGTATTATGAGGTGTATAGCCTTATTGAAATGAATGTAAAAATGCATGGAATTCCCATACTAATGGTTGTGTTCAAGAAGGAGAATACATATAGATATAGAATTTTATAAATACATGTGTAAACATAGCTGAGTTGAGTTGTCGAGATTTTGTGCCTAATGCCTAATTTATTTAGAAATGGTTACATGCAAATTTAATTTGTTATATTAATAGTGCAAAGGCTAAACATTGCAATTTAAATGGCCTTTGTAATATTAAATAGGCCTTAATGTAGTAATGCACATCATGAACCTATCTTATGAACAAAAATTATGTCTTAAGTCTAAATGGTATAATATATGTCTAAATATTCATAAGTTGAGGTTAGGACTACCATTACCATCATTTAGTTATGAGAATAGAACATATTTTTAGTTGTCATTGAAATTAGTGTCTAGGCAGTTGTATACCAGCAACGATTAATTTACATGATTTCTATAGGGATAATAGCTCTTGGAGAGCCAAGAAAATACACTATTTGCTGCAGGGATGAGCTGACATATCCAACTCTATTATAGAGTACTCTTTTAATGTACTACTAGATAGTCAAAGGCTTGTGCCGAGTGATTCCACACCCTATGTATCAATATATGCATGTAGACACTAGAGGTATAAATAACGCACATACTTTGAGGTCAAGCATTTTATAGAGGTGACCAACGTCATGGTCAGAGTTTGGTGTTTGGCCCTATGCATGTACGGAACTGTGATGCCATGGCATGGAACTAGAGGCTTTATCCATAAGGGCTATGTTGTTGGTCCATATATCTAAAGATCTCAACCAAGAAAAGGCTTCATTTGTAGCAAGAAAAGGCATCATTTGACTTGTGCCTTGGTCAAATGGAGAAAATCGAATTTCCACTTCAGTAGGATGACTTGAGTTGCAGTTAACAGGAGTGACATGGCCAAGTCACTCAATTAAGTCAATTAATTCAAGTTTGTGGGCAAGAAGTAGAGTTGTGCATGAATTGATTGTTAAGATCTAGCTATCTAGTGGAGTTATATTTTTTGAAATTCAGTTATTTGAGCTCTAGTCTAGAACAGAGTTAGTATTATTTTAGTTGAGTAGTTGTAATTGTTGTAAAATCAACTAACTCTTAGTTAAATAATCAATTTACTAAAAGTAGCCCTAGTTATACATGTAATTTGAATTTCCTAGTTGAGTGGAGGAAAAAGGCATAATAGTAATTATTATTGTGTGCTAGTGAGTGTACAGAGCTTGTATTGAGCAAGCGAGGCTTTTCTCTTGGGAATTGTACAAGACAAAAGGATTTTTCCCTATTCTTTAGGAGCGGGAATTGTGCAAGGAAATAGGAGTAGGAGGCCTCGCTTTGGCTAAGTATCTTACAAACTAAACTCAAGAGAAAGAGATTAATATTGTGGTGCAAGTTGAGTTTCAAGGATTGAAGTTGTCATTGTAAGAGATCAATTTTCTCATCTGATTTAATACAAATAGAGGATGGGTTTTTCCCAGTTGGGTTCCCCAGTAAAAATATTGTGTTCATTGTGATTGAATGATTTCATGTGTTTCCATTGTATGTTTTCCTTTCTGCAGGCTAAGAAGAAGAAATTTATATCTGTTGATTTTAATTTGATTTCATTAGTAGCTGCAAATTTCGAGTTATTTCTACATGGCATCAAAGCTATTGAAAACTACATAAAAAATAGGTTCTTGATATTTTCTTAGAGAAATTTTGAATAACAGATTTGTGGTGCAGGCATTTCTCTAGTACAGGAGGACAATGTGAGTTTTCAAGAGGGAGTAGAGAGATTTCCCATAGGGAGATCAAGACTCAGAGGGAGTCTAGTTTCATAGGGAGCATCCCTATGGAAACTAGTACTTTAGGATGTAGGGAGTTCAGACTCATTATTGCAGTAGTTGTAGTAGAGGTGCAGAAGTACCAACAACAATATAAGTATATTAGAGTTTTCTTTGTATGTAGCTATAGCTCGAGGAGTGAGGTAGGACAATGTAGAGCATTAGTCCTAGAGTTACAAATATTTTGGAAGGGTACATAGGAGAGAAGTAGCAATTGCAATATAATCTTCTTATGGATCATTATCCTTGCTACAAGGGTCCATACTATTTAGTAGCAGAAGGACCAGTGTCAGTTGATTCTTTTAGATCTTGGGCGACAGTTGCAGGCTAGTAGTCAGAGACTCAGGAAATAGTTGTAGCTCATAGGCACAATTGATTCAATATTTTGGATGCTTCTCAATTTCATTTGTTGCAGTAGCAACAACAACAGTGAGAGGGAGTGTTAATTGCGTTAAAGTACATCCCTACAAAGGAGAAAGATGAAGAAATATTGACAAAGACTTTGACAAGACAAAAGTTTGAGTTCCACAGGAGCAGGATTGGTTTTGTACAGAACCATTTTCTTCATAAGAGGGTGTTAAATTATAGAAAGAAAAGTATTCATTTGACTTGTGGCTTTGTAAATAGAGAAATTTAGATTTCCACTTCAACAGGCTACTTGAGTTGTTGTTAGAAGGAATGACATCGCCAAGTCACTCAGTGAAGTTAGTCAATTTGAGTTTATGGGCAAGAAGAAGAGTTGTGCATGAGTTGATTTCTAAGATCTATCTATCTAGTGGAGTTATAGTTAGTGAAAGTCAGTTATATGAGTTCTAGTCTAGAATAGATTTAGTATGAATTCAATTGAGTAGTTGTAACTGTTAATTGAGTAGTTCTAGCTATTTCAAACTCAACTAACTCTCAATTAACTAGTCAATTTATTAAAAATAGCCCTATTTATGCATGCAATTCAAATTGCCTAGTTGAGTGGAGGAAAATGGTATAATTGTAATTATTGTTGTATAATAGTGAGTGTATAGAATTTGCATCGAGCAGGTAAGGCTTTTATCTTAGGAATAACACAAGAAAACATTAATTTTTCCTATTATTTAGGAGAAATTGTACAAGAAAATAGGAGGATAAGGAGACCTATATTTGGCTAAGTATTTTATAGAGAAGACTAAGGAGAAAGAAATTAGTATTGCAGTGCAGATTGGGCTTCAAGGATTGAAGTTTTCATTGTAATAGATCAATTTTCTCATTTGATTTAATATAAACAAAGGAGGGGTCTTTTCCCAATTGGATTCCCCAGTAAAAATATTGTGTTCATTGTGATTGAATGATTGCATGTGTTTATATTGTATTTTTTAATTTCTATAGTTTGAGTAAAAGAAATTTGTGTCTATTTATTTTAGTATGATTTCATTAGTAGCTACCAATTTCGAGTCATTTCTACAACATTGAGGTGGAGCATTGTCTAAAGGTGACCAACATCATGGTCAAAGGTCAGGGTTTGACCCTATGCATGCACAAAACCATGATGAAATGGAATGGAACTGGAGGCTTCATCCCTAAGAGGTAGGTTGTTGGTCCATAAAACTAGAAATATCAACCAAGGGCAGAAGTTGGTCTCACAGCGAATGACGTAGATTGGTTTTCTAAATCAGCAAATAGGAAACTAGTGGGGCCTATCCCTTGTGACTTCAACAAGGGGATGGGGAGTCCTCGTTGAATCATATGAATTGATTAAGTCTTTTTAAATCAACAGTCAAGAGAATGGTAGGGCCTTCCCCTTGTGACAGGGGGGGTCACGCTTTTTATTACAACTGTTGCTTGAGTCGTTTAATCTGGTCCATCGAATGGCAGAGGATGGTAAGGGGTGGGTCCATCATTAAATGTATGAGAGGATTGGTGGTTAAAATATTATAGTCAATATTCACACACACACACACACATGTGATGTTGGATGTTTGAGTCTTTTGAAATCAAGGGTTAGGAGAATGGTAGGGCCTTCCCCCTGTGACGTTAGCGAGGGGGGTCACACTTTTGATTAAAACCGTTGATTGAGTCATTTAATCTGGTCCATTGGATAGTGGAGGATGGTAAGGGGTGGGTCCATCATTAAATGTATGAGAGAACTGGTGGTTAAATGCTTATGTTCAATATTTACACGCACACACACACACACACACACATATACACAGACACATATATGTGTGTGTGTGTGTGGAAAATGCAACCACATGTGATGACATGTGATGTTGGAAGGTTATGTAATGTACATGATATCAAGGCATACCACATAGTCAAGTACCCCTAGGTTCTCAAGAGCCTTTGCCATGTGACAGTGTAGTGATATGACATGTGGGCATAATGTGGAGACCACATGGGTGTCACATGGTATGAAAAGTGAGGTGGAACTTTTGAATTAATGAGACTTTAAAGGATAATAATTTGAAATCTTATAGTCCAATTGGGACCAAATTTATATCATTGGAAAATTCTCACTGATACAAATACGATGTTGATATCCAAATTGAGTTTGGGAAACTTAGAAGCAGTCAATTTTTTTTTTTTACGCCATTTCCCTAACTATACTAGGGGAGTTGGGTTATCATAGTAACTACATCCTAAGGGTAATGGGTTGTGTTTACAATCACAATGTTATAAATAAAAAATTGATGCCACAATGTGGCATCCATATCCTAGTCTCACATTATGACAATGTCATAATGATCACCCGTAGTCAAACTTTTCCAAACATAATCTTTATTTTTAAAAATGGTCACAATATCTTAATGTCAAAATGGTCAGCCATAGCTACATGTTCATCATAGTCAACATAATCTCATAATTTAGTCAACCATAGTCTACACATTGAACATAATCAACCATAAGAAGCATACTTAGCATAAACAACATGATCTAATAATGGCCAACCATTGTCAATAGCGTTGAACATTGTCAAGCCTTGCTTAGCAGTAGTCCAAATAATCAACCAACGTTAATCATGGGAAACCCATTCTCAACATTGTCAACCATGGCAACATGGTTAGCCATGGTCAAACATGGTCAAACATATTTATCTATAATTAAATGTTTACAACCATGTTCATCCATAGTCAACCATAGTTTTCCATAGTCAACCATGGTCAAACAAGCTCAACCACAAACATACATAAGGACCATTGTCAAACATGATCAACATGTGCAACCTCAATCAACCCTATTCAACCATGGTTGAGCCAACTTAACAATGGTCAACCATGGCAATGATTGTCATCCATATACATTGTCTTTGTCATGCATACTCAACATGCTCAACCATGTTCATCTATATTTTATTAGATTTATTAATTTTACTAGGTTGACCTTGGTTTATTAGGTTTACTACATTTACAAGGTTTACTAGGCTTACTTGCATTAACCTTGGTTTACTAAGCCACAATTTGATGGAACAAGAAATGACATCGTAAAATGATGAAAAACAAATAATGTCATAATGTGACATTATTGACCTACATTTATTGTGTTGACCTAGATTTACTAGGTTGACCTAAGTTTACTATGTTGACCTAGGTTTATCAAGTTTAGTAGGTTTACTAGGTTGACCTATGGTTTACTAGGTTGACCTAGGTTTACTAGGTTGATCCAAGTTTACTAGGTGCACCTAGGTTTGCTAGGTTGACCTAAATTTAAAAGGTTTGGTAGGTTTTCTAGTTTTATTAGGTTGACTTAGGTTTATGAGGTTTACTAGGTTGGCCTAGGTTTACTAGGTTGGCCTAGGTTTACTAGGTTGGCCTAGGTTTACTAGGTTGGCCTAGGTTTACTAGGTTGACATAGGTTTACTAGGTTTACTTGGTTAACCTAGGTTGAATATATTGACCTAAGTTTATTCACTTGACCTGGGTTTATTAGGTTTACTAGGTTTCCCTAGATTTATTAGATTAAACTAGGCTCATTAGGTTTACTAAGTTTACTAGAATTATTTGGTTTACCTAGGTTTATTAGGTTGAAACCCACATTAATAAAGTGGTATACTAGGTTTAATAGGATGAAAAACACATAAAATTCATTTATAGTTGAACATTAATAGCCATGGTCAACCATCTTCATCCATATTCCACCATGGTTGTCCATATTTAATCATGGCCAACCCTATTCACAATTAATGTAACGTGAATGTAACAATGTAACAATCATCAAAATTATTGTAAAATTATTATATTAATTAACATAAGCACCTTGTTACATCAATCAATGCCCATGGTCACCCTTGATTAACCTTAATCAACTCTCTTCAACCTCCATCAACCTCATTAGCCATGATTAGCATCATTTCCTCTTCAACCATGCTTAATCCTTGACAACCGCTTTTAACAATAGTCAACCAATGTACGTCGACCTCTACTAGCATAAGCATATTAATAAATGTTGTTGATATATGTTGATCAACAATATTTTCCACCTTTTATACACCAATTGATGTATATCAACCACATTTACTAATTCGAATGTGTTATTAAAATTACAATCTCTTGATCGCCTCCCCATGGAGATAGAATTAGAAATTAAATCACATAGCTACTACATGTTCTTCATAACTGTTAATTTTTCATAGGGCTACATTGTTCTTTTCTTTGATAATTGCATTTCATCATTAATACATTAAGATCACCCCATATCATCATTACCTTATTTAGTTCTACATCACTATAAATAAACATATGAAATTATATAGAAAGAACAACATCAGCATCATCACCAATGTAGTGGAACGTAAAGGAACAATAGAAGAAAAGTATGCACACACGTAGAGACCACAGGATTGGTCTCAGACTAGGGTAAAACCCACTATGGGGAAAACCCTTGCAAATATTCTTCTTCTTAGATCTTCATCAAATGATTTAGAAAAAGAGAATACAATGATCCATAACTTTATCTATGCAAAAAAACAACTATGATATCCATGAAATAGGTCTAATTATGCTTATTATCAAAATCATGATTCTAAGGACTGTAGTGTGCTATCACTAACTATAATCAAGTGCTGGATACTATTGTCACTGTGTTGAACACCGTTGAACCCTTTTGTCACTGAGCGAAATCTTTGGAATATTGAAATCGCATCTAAGAGTCCCAGGCGCATGGGGAGGATTTGTACAAGCATTTATAGCATATCTTGATGCTCTCTATATAACTAGATGACTACGTTCAGAACAAATCTAGATGCTCCTAGGTGAACTAGATGAGGGTGTACGGTGTAAAGCATACCTAGATCTTCCTCAAGCCCTAGACACTCTCATAAGGCTATTGTGTGAGTGTTTATGTTAGCTTGGATGCTCTAAGGACCACTTTGTGTGAGTGTTCAGGGACTAATATAACCTGATCTATCTCTAAAACCCTGGACGCTCCCACAACAAACTGTGCCAGTGTCCAAGGATCCTTGGATACTATTAGGACCACTATGTTCCAAATTACAAGGGAATAAAAATGCCCAGTTCTATGATAATGTCCAAGATCCTAAAAACCCTATATCAGTGTGAGCTTCGATCCTGAGATTTCAAACCCTTGTGCGAACATTCCTCTAACTGACTTGTGCGAACCAAGAAAATAAGAGAAGAGAAGATGGATTTATGAATGTGTTCAAATGATCTTGAGGTATATTCTATTTATAGGCTTTCATGAGGGTCCACTTGGGGTTGATGCTGACCTAAGCAATTACACATGTGGTTAGGGCTAACTCGTTCCATACTACATGTACGAATAAAATAATTCAGAACTGAACTTCCACTTGACCAAATTGGGTGATATTTAGGTCGATTTTGGTCCTCTTGAAAAGAGGAATATAATGAAATCATCATCTTATTCGTTTCAGTTTTCCATGGTGGAATTTGACCGCAGTTGAAAAAATTAACACTCCCTCTCAACTAGGTAGAGTTCCACTTGCCAATATTTGTCCATCGATCAATATGCCATTATGGAATATACAAGTGTTATCAAATACCATCATTGATCATCTTTGTCATATAGTCATAGTGCCATGACCATCTCAAGTATCTCATCATTACAAATCATCATTGTACATCTCAATATATCCTTTTCTTATTCCTGCTTATCTCTTGATTGTTCCTACTCATATGTTGAACATTCTCGAATCTAGAAGAAGAAGAATTTGTTACCAGAGGGTATCTTAAGATACCACCCTCTATCCATCAGGCTGCTACCTAGAATCTATGCCAGCATGCTACTCCCTAGAATATCATCATCAATCAACATCAGAGAGCATATCATCAAGGAGCACATCTCAACCTGGAGCCACATTGAGGAACACATCTTGACCCAGACTCATGGGGGAGCTATACATCTACAACCCCATATCTAGCAATAGGATATACAAACACACAAGGGATCACATATTGACCTTGGGATCACATCAGGGAGATCAATCACAACCTGGAATCACATAGGGTTATCTCAACCCATCCTATTGCCTACTTATCTTCCCATATCGATGACCCTAAATAGTCATGTGGTAAAACAACTGCATCATAATCGACTTTGGATGTGGTAAAACAACTGCATCATAATCGACTTTGGTTGTACATGCCAATTACACTCTCAACACATTAGCCAAATGAGGAGCGGTATTCCTGACAAGCCCTTCTTGTGGGTATGATGCCAACTAGGGTATACTATGCAAAGACCAAATAGGGGAGCATCATTCTCTGACCCTATGAAGATAGGGGAGCAACATATTCAACTGTATGGGTAACATATAGGAGTCATACCCTATTTTCCAGAGTTCCATAAACCCTAGGAGACCTTTATCTCAATTCCTCACCTTGGGAGCTTAAACAAGGAAGAAGAGTTGGCTCAGTGTCCTCAATCAATGCTGCTCTAATCATACTCAAATCTGGTATCAACTTGTCTCAATAGAAGTCGTTTCCTATTCATACAAGACATCAAATCAATAATATGTCAGAACATAAATAATCATATAAATCACAAAAGGATACCATAATAATCCTCCCTCTCAAGGAGGTGCCAACCATAAGCCTAAGATTGTTTCAAACAGCTACACTATCTCAATATATGAGAATATTTCAGTCCCAACTATAAATATTGGATTTTCTGCCAATTATATCACAATATATCCATGTCATATCCAGATCATGCTCACCCAAATCTCTAAGGAGCTTCATCATCATCCCTCACACCTAGCCATGCTAGGAACATCTTACTCATCCTAAATCGTACAATGGACCTCTCATCCAAGATATCATGGAAAATTTGATACTAAAGTAGCATCCAAATGTGCTTAACAACAATACATCCATGAAGTCACACATCATAGGAGAAATATCTAAGCCTAAAAAATAGAATATCTCATGCAGATATTTCTAAGGATCCTTGGTGGCAACTCTACATGAATGAAGCAGCTCACTTATGTTCTATGAACATCATATATATACAGATGGTTGTTCAAGACTAAACATCAATGCATCAATGAACTAATGGATGCCATTTAAAGTTCAACAACATCTTGAAATTAAAATTGGAGTATCCAAGGTTTTTCATTTTCATTATTCAAAAACATTTTCCAATAGATTTTCAATATAGAATTTCTTTTCCAAATTCGAGAAATTGTGCCATGATACATCATTTCGAGCTTCAAAAGATATGTCCCTCTGATTTAGATCATTAGTGGCTCATAAATAGTCAAGGTTAGGCCATCATGATGTAAAACGAAAACCATAATCAATATCAAATCCATACCTTGGAACTCATCATCCTGACTTCATCAAATAAATATCAAATATATCTGGATCGGGGAGCTTGCTTCATGCAATGCTCTAAGAATAATTCCTTGCTAAGCCAGCATAATCAACCTTACATAAATCAATGGCATACCATCACAATAACAAAGTCATCTCAGCATAATTTAGAAGCCAGATCACAACCATTATCAAGGTCATCATTATCACACTAACAATACTTTAAATTGAGTGATAGGGAGAGCTCATATCAAGTCATGACTTCATTTATTATCATGCCAACAAGTTTTAATATGCCATGCAATATCAATTCAATCTTCATCAGGTCATTCTCATAAACATAACATAATTCATTTCTATTGTTAGGCACAAATGCATACACCAAGGATGAGTCATGCACATTTCAATTTCATGTTGAATCACAACCTCAACCATTGTCCTAAGAATGAGGAGGTCAATACAAAATCATTTTTCTAAGTACCCACATAAGTTATTAACATCAAGGCAAATCAACGACCATTAGATCAAATCATTAGACATCAGGTTAAGTCAAAATTTTCTATCATAGAGAGATCTATAGTCAAAGCATATCCCAATCATCAATCCAAAGTTATTGTCAAGCATCATGACAACACATTGTTCTATATCAATGATCCAAATCATGCCAACCTATTGTTGCACAAACATAGTGACATATCTATATGTATTTCCCGTCCACCTACAAACACAAGTCCAGTCTGCATGTTCTTGTAATTTCAGACACACAATATTTTCCTGCTCGCAGATCTTGATGTTATCTACAACACATCTATGGAACTGAACTCTTCTAGGTGACCATCTGATTTCATGCACAATACTTCATTTTTATTTGATCAACATTTTAACCCAATAACTTTAGAAATCAGATTATAGAGGAATAATATATCAAAGACACCTTGATTCAGAGTTTAGAAAGCTTAGGATTATGGTCAACTATAGTCAAACCTTTGAACGCTCCCTTCAGGTTAGCATGGGAGCGTATTTAGCTTCTTGGATGCTCTATGGCCCTTAGCATGTGTAAGTCTAAGGATGTGATCTCCTAGTTGTATGCATGCATCTAAAGTAGAAACCCTAATTTATGTACAAGCTTTAAATCTGAGACTTTGCTACAGATTGATAATGTCAGATGCACATATGACGGACTTCAACAACACAGAATGAAAATATTGACGTGATTAAGAATATTGAGAAGAGATTCCCTCCATGACTTAGAATCTACTTCATTCATCTTCATTCATGTCATCAACCTGTCTCTACTAGAGTCATGCAACAACAGATCTGTTAGATCATAAACATATAGCCATCATGGTTGTCAACATCATGACATCAATATTTCATGAAAGGTTAGACTCAAAGTAGTAGATAGATGCGACATCATATCTCAGAGATTATGACCACTTTCTATCAAGTCACTCCATCAAGTTAGGGCATTCAGATATGCCATAGTTACTCATCCCATCAAGACATGATCATTGTTAGTAAGAGGTTTACATATCAATCTTACACTTATGCCTCTCACATCAAGGTTGTCATGCTCTTCATGATCAATGAGATCAAGTGAGGTCATTCAATAAAAAATTTCCAAAGAAATAAGAGTGTCAATATCTCTTTCCATATGATTTCATCATGCTTATTGAAATCATTACCAACAGACTCATGTATAGGATTCAACGAGTTATCCTTCTATATGAAATCCATCATGAAAAGTATCAATATTATTATTTACTAGAGTCGAGAAGCTAGCCTTCTTTATCGGATCAAGATATCCAACAAATACATGTTATCCAAAAATAAAGTATATTAATGCATCAGCATTAGATAGCCTCATAACATTCAAGGAGATCAAAATGTTCAACACCAGGTGCATCACTTCATTATAGGAAACATAGATCCAAATCACTTTCATATGTGTGAGCCATAAAGGAGATATACATTTTCATCATACCTTAGGTGATCAAGGTAAATATTGGTGGCCATCCAACAATTCCACTTCAACCCCCACCATTTTTTCTTTCAGTTTTTCAGTTTCCTTAATTATAGCAAAGTTTACTATTTTTAGTAGCTTTTTGGGTCCTAAACTTCCAGAGGCATTTTAAGGCCATAAATGACATTTTCTTGGCAGTCTCTCACCAACGAATTTTCTAAAGTCATTTTTTTGTCGTATTCCTCGGAGAGATCTTTCCAACAAGATATCATGCACATTAAACAGAGATAATATGACCAAGTCATGACCCTGGGAAGTTGGCTGACCAACTAACCCCAACGGGGCCCATAAACTCTTGGTGTTACATCTCCTCGGATTAGGGTTTTGGTTGTTTATGGTTTTCTCTTATTGTTAAATAATAAAAAGGACCTTGAGCCTCATTGTAATGCAATTCAAAGGCATATAGCCACCACATCTCTTCTCAGAGATAAGCTATCATCGTCGAGCTAGTCTCATTTCCATATTATTTGTAAGCATATTTCATTATTTGATATTAATCAAAGGAAGTGCTATTTCTGCTGCATCTTTGTATTTATGGTTATATATGTAATTTGTTGCATTCCTATTTAAATTTGGATCAATGGTATCAAAATGGTCTTCTACTTCTCTAGTTTTCTTTGCATGTCCACAATGAGGTCAGGAGATAAGGAGTTAGGGATTGAACTAGTCAAACCTTTGCAAGACTAGCCTCACAAAACCTAATGGCCTCCCATGGTCGATGAAAAGAAATATAATGAGGTAGGAGATTCTATCAAAATCTTGCTTGAAGAAGCCCTCGAGCAAAAAAGGAACGCGATCATGGACAACTTTGCCTAGATCTTTTAGCGGCTACCCAGGGGCGACGCATTTGCTTCCAATAGCTACTCTGGAAATACCACACCCTTTAAGGTACAAGTTAACTTTGAAATCCCCATATTCGAGGGTTAAATAGATGCAGATGTCGTAGATTAACGGTTGAATCTGCTAGAAGGATATTTTTATGTTCATGATTTTTCCAACTGAGAAAATATTACTTTTTCTCTTCTCAAAGTCGTCCCCCCACATCAAGGATTAGTGGGAAACCTATTGTGAATAGAGGGATGAAAGTACGAAATCACTATTTTTAGCTGTTCCCACTTGGAATTCATTCCGAGATGCCATCAAGGAGTAGTACTACCCTATCGAGAGTTACGAGGAAAAATACATAAAGTGGACCACACTTCGGTAGGGAAGGGACCAAGATGTGTCAAAGTTTACCAATGTTTTTCACACCCTTCGCACGAAGTTGGGTATCAAGGATTGTGAGAAAAATTTGGTACTCAAGTACTGTAGCTGCCTACATAGATACATCTAGGATGAAATGGAGTTCCTAGACATCTCCTCACTCGACACAATGTACCAATATGTTAGCAAGATCAAGCAGAATTTTAAACAGCGGAAGCGAGACTTTGGATCCGTGAATCTAAAGCAAGGGAAAGGCTTCTCCAAACCACAGAACCAAGGAAAAAGCCAAGATGGTGTGACCCAAGACAACCCATCAAAGCTGGAAGAAAAGAACACCACCACCAAGTCAAAGAAGGACACAAGAAAGTGGTGTGAGCTCCACAAGAGCCCCACTCACAACACAAGTCAGTGTTGGGCCAAGAAGTTGCTGGTCACCAAGTTGAAGGCTTCATAATTAGATACATGTTCCAACCCTAAGAAAGAACCTGACAAGAGGAATGGAAAAGCGATGTAGGTCATTGGTTTATAACTTAGCGCTAGTGTTTCCACCACCAAGATCCAGAGGAGGGGGGCGTCTTTTCCACTCACAAATGTGGGTGAAGGGTTCACCATAACAATTCATTGTTGACATTGGGAGCCAAAATAACATCATTTCAACAGAGGTCGTGAAACAACTAGGACTACTGACCATACCACACTTGTAACCGTACAACATTAGGTGGCTTCACCAAGGACGAGATCTCTGAGTCCACCAGTAGTGCTGCCTTCCCTACGGCATCAAGCCCTTCACAGATGAGGTATTGTGTGATGTTGCACCTCTTGATGTTTGTGATGTATTATTAGGCCAACCATACTTGTGGAAGCGACATGCTATGTATGATTCAAGGCTTCGCACTGTTATTATTTCTTTTTGTAATTCATTATACAAGATATAGGAGGTAGCCCCACATATTGCTACCTCTTTGATCTCTGCTAAGAAATGCAGCAAGATCATCTCCCATAATAGGAAATTCATTTTCTTTCTAGTTCGCTCTCAAAGTAAAGGGAAGATCATAGCCACATCAATGGCAACCGGGAAAGGTTCCTCCAAGCAGTAGAAGTAGGTGGATATGGTCATGAAAGAATACAAGAACATCTTATCCTCACCCACAGGGGTACTGTTGCACTACAAGGTTAAGCATTCGTTTGATCTGACTCCTAGAGCACCTCTACCTAATGGGCCGATATATCACTATTCCATTCTGGAAAATTCCAAGTACAAGTAGCGACATGATCAACATCAGGTGCCACACAAGTTTCATGTGGATGACAAAGTTTGGTTCCATCTATAGAGAGAATGTCTTACAAAATCCCATCAGATGTTTAGACCACTCCGATATGGTCCTTACACCATTACCAAGGTTGTGGGAAACAATGCTTTGGAGAATAGCATTCCCCCATTCCTTGTCTTCCACCTAGTGTTCAATGTGGACTACCCTCAACCATGCTTCCCACCATTACTCGACACATCAGAGATTGCATAACAACTCACCAGGGACCAAGTTCAGCAGAAGTTTCCCTATCTCATGGAGGCACTGAATGCAATGGGGAACATTGCTTCCTAAGGGGGGAGGAATGATCCAAGTAAATCATGGTGGCCACCCACCAATTCCACTTGGACCCCCATCATTGTTTCTTTCAGTTTTTCAGTTTCTTTAATTGTAGCACACTTTACTATGTTTAGCAGTTTTTCGGGTCCTAAACTTCTAGAGCCGTTTTGAGGCCCTAAACGATGTTTTTTTGGCAATCTACCACCAGCAAGATTTTGGTTTTTTGTTTGTTTGTCATAGTCCTCAAAGAGATTTTTCTAATGAGATATCATGGGTATCAAACATAGATAATATTACCAAGTCACAAACCCGGGAAGTTTGCTACCCAACTAACCCCAACAGAGCCCATAAACTCTTGGTGTTACATCTCCTCGGGTTAGGGTTTTGGTTGTTTATGGTTTTCTCTTATTTCCAATAATAAAATGGTCATTTAGCCTCATTGTAATACAGTTCACCAACATGTAGCCAACACATCTCTTCTCAGAGATAAGCTAGTCTCATTTCCATATTGTTTGTAAGAATATTTCATTATTTGATATTAATCAAAGGAAGTTTTATTTCTGATGCATCTCTATATTTATGGTTATATATGTAATTTTTTTCATTCTTGTTCCAATTCAAATCAGTGGTATCAGAGAGGTCTGCTCTCTCTTGCTTTTCTTTGCAAGACTAGCCTCACAAAACTCGACGACCTCCCATGGTGGATGAAAAGAAAGATGACAGGGTAGGAGATTCTATCAAAATCTTGCTTGAAGTAGCCCTCGAGCAACAAAGGAACACAATGATGGACAACTTTTCCCATATCTTTCAGCGCCTACCCAAGGGCGACACATCTACTTCAAACATCTATTATGGAAACGCCACACCTTTTAAGGTACAACTTAACTTTGAAATCCCCATATTCAAGGGTAAAATAGATGTAGACACCATAGAAAAATGGTCGAATCTGTTAGAATGATATTTTTTTGTTCATGATTTTTCCAGCCGAGAAAATATTACCTTTTCTATTCTCAAAGCCATCCCCCCATGTCAAGGACTGGTTGGAAACCTATTGTGAACAGAAGGATGAAAGTACGAACTCATTATTTTCAGCTGCTCCCACTTGGAATTCATTGTAGGATGCCATCAAGGAGAAGTACTACCCTGTCAGGAGCTACAAGGACAAATACATAAAGTGAACCACGTTGCGGCAGGGAAGGGACCAAGACGTGTCAGAGTTTACCAATGCTTTTCATACACTTCACACGAAGTTGGGTATCAAGGATTGTGAGAAACATTTGGTACTCAAGTACTGCCTACATAAATGAATCATGTTGTATGTATTTATTTGTTGTATTAATTATGAGTCATTATTGTTTGCAAGTTATTTTTCAATGTGGAAGTATGATGTTCATTCCCATACTACACCAAGTGGTATAAGAATTACAGGTACTAACCTATAGTGGTGGAGGAGAGTTGAATCCAAATAGAATAGTGACAGAGAGACAGACATATTTCCAATATGAAAGAAGGGTGCTAGTGGATATTGTTTGTGTGAGGAGCACGAGATTTTGCATTAGATAATTTTAAGGAGAAAACATGAAAAATGGTGTTAAATAATGAATCGATATAGGTGAGGATAGTTTTAGATAGAGGAGGAATGACTTGTTGTAGAGTTTTGTGAACCCAACGCTTTGGACTACCAAGTGAGTCCATCATCAGGGGAAGAGGAATACTATACAATAATATGGGATGATGGATGAGGTATTGAAGAAGACAAAATGGGAAGAAGAAATTAGATAAAAAAAAATGATGAAGAGGATGGAACCCATACAATTTTATGATGGGGAATATTGTCAAAAAGCATAGGGAGAGATGTAGAAGATGTAGCCCAGCATGAAAAAACACCAAATGAAGATGTAGATGCTCAAATTTTCTATAAATGTAGATCTAAAAATATTATTGGGGTGGATTGAGGATTTGCAACACTACTTTGAATGCAACATAGCTAAAGATCTTGAGAGAGTGAATATTTGTCATGGAAGATTAAGAATATGATTTTTTATTGGTGGGAACATTAACTCATGATGGATAGAAGATGGAGAGTGATAAAAAATCCAATGGTGGGAGAATATGGTCACCAAGTTAAGAGGTAAGTTTTTAAATTATAAGTATATTTTGAAGATGCATAGAGGTTGCATGAGTTAAATAAAAATGAGAGATGTGTATAGGATTATTTTGAAGAACATTGTAAATTTTCCATGATAATTTGTTTTGTGTGAGGTGGTAAGCAAAAACTCATGTAGTTTGTGGATGGATAGATTTCAATCATTAAAATAAATGCAAGAGAAAAGAAGATGGAGTCATTATAGTAAGATGATCATTTGGAATTGAGAATTTAGAAGATGTAGATGAAGAGAGAACATGAGAATAGGCAATGAGAAGAAAAAGCAAAAGAAATTATGTTGGAGATTGTTGGGAATATAAACAAGGAAAGTAAGTGGGGTGCATGAAATCGAAAACATGCCAAAGAAGATATTTCCAAGGAAGATGAAGATGGAGAGGATGCAACCTTGGGATAGATGTATATGGGATTTCCTTCCAATAATATCATGTGTATTGATGATAAGGTAGGCATAGAGAAATGCATGAAAAATGCAAGAAAGAAGATGTTGTAGTGATGAAGAGTGACAATAATAGCAGTGCAACAATTGATAATTAGAGAAGGGAGAGTAACTAGAGAATTAACATAGTTCTGTTATGTTTATAATAATGGAGTAGATGTAAATAAAGAAATTGAAACCTAAGAGTGAATATGAATAGGAGCAATGGTTACATGAAGTCCATTCTAGCAATGTTAATAATGTAGTAGTTGCAAGAAAGACATGGATGAAAGAATGCTTGAGCAACAAAAAAAGGGTGGTATTGTGTAAAGGAATATGTTAGGATCCTCCTTAGGGCTATAAAAAGGTCTATGGGCCCATTAGACATAAGAGTATGGTAATTATGATGCCCATTTAATGTAATTTGGACGAGATCCATACGCCGTGATGGTGCATGAAAGTGAGGGTGGAGAGGAAGTAAAAACTATTGGGAGAGCGTAAGTTTTTGGAAGAAGAAATACCTTTTGGGAGAAATATCTAGTGGTTAATAGAAATAAAAAAATTCTAATGAGTTGTGGATAAAAAATTGGTAATAATCATGAAGACAAGCAAGGAAAGGTAGATCATAGAGATGAAATGTTGTGATCAGAAATCTTCTACAACAAATTATAGCAATAGTGGATATAAAAATAGGAGGTAGAAAGTGATATGTAGAGTGCAAAATAATAAGGTTTTAATGTGAGAAAGAAGTGGAAGAAGAAAAGAAAGAAAGAAATAAAAATGATGAGTCAATGGATGTTGATTCATAGACAACAGCATGAACAAGATTCTCACTAGATTTCAATCAAGGGAGTATGATGTCGAAACATCCCTAGTGTAGGAGTATCCCTAGTGTAGAAGTTATCTTGAACATTTTCCATTTTCAAGTTTTCTTTTCAAAGTTTTGTTGTCAATTTTACTTGCATTCTAAGACTTGGTTACATCGTTTATTAAGCATATAGATCTAAAAAATTTATATTGTGGATGTTTATGTGTGCATGCATGGAGGAGATCCTTCGTGTGGAATCTCTAAATAATGGTAGGGAAGAAAATGCAATCAATTATGGGAGCATGCAATCCAAAGGCCATAGGTTCTTGAACATAAGAGGATAATAAACTGAAATATATTGATTTGGAATACTACAATCATAGAAGCAAGTATGTCATTTATTTGCCAAAAGTATTTCCATCCCACAATCTTCTATATGAAATCTTATTGAATACTTGGATATATGAGGAGTATGAATTTGGAAATGAGTAAATATCCCCAAAATTTGTCTATGTAATTTTGAGGAAAATTATATCATTTTCTAAAGCTTAAAATCAATGTTTATAGTGCTTCCAAATTTCAACACATGAAGTATGACCAAAAGCACCATGGGAAAACTCAAAGTTGATGTTGTCATGATTACATAGGTAATCATCTACTATGATCCCTCATAAAGACAATATATAATATTATGACCAAATGGATGACTAATTGGCTACAAACTATAATGTGATGAGGCATGCTAATTATGGCGAAATGGATGGTGACCATATCAATGCTATTGTTTAGAGAATAATAAGATCACTAAATGTGAACTTATCCAATTATAGTTGCAATGATTTCAACTGGTTTGTATTCTCCTTCTCTTGCATAAATTGACAACCAAAGAATAAATAAAAGTGTTTCTTTTGTCTCACACATAATTTGGTCTTTTATTTTGTAATTATTAAAGTGTGAGTAGACAAACCATATGAGGGTTTGCAGTTTGTACTAAGGAAAAATGGTATAGTCTAGAACAACAAGTAATTATGAGACACTACCTCATATCATTATATTTAACCTTGTTTTTAACATGCATTGACAATTGGGAAAAATATTCCACTAACATATCACAAAAATACAAAAAATAATAAAAAAACATTTTATAGAAAATTTCACATTCCAAAAGAAGAAGGCTTATATTACTTTTGATATGCAATAATGCAAACATAGCATTTAGTAGTGACAATTTTGATTCCCCTTTTTACAAAACACATAAAGAAGAAAGAGAGGACCTTGTCACTCTATTAACTTTCAACCCCACACACATAATATTAAGAAGAATTCAAATAGATGATCAATCTTTTGGGCATCACCTTCAATATTGATGGATTTTCATTACATTTTGTCTAGTTCTACCAATAAATACAATAATTTATTCAGTTCATCTATAACAAAAATTATTTGATTGATATATCGAGCTTATAGAAATGCTGTAGCGTTTGGTCAATCATATCACCTATATCATATATGTAAGTAAATCCGAGGTCTAATAGTTTCTTGGATGACATAGTTATAACACCACCATCACTCTCTGCATTATCCAACCTGTAAACCAAAAAATATGCTCACAAAAATTATGATTAACTCATGTATAGTGGTGGTGTTGAAAATAAAAGATGAAAACTAATGGTCACTTACTGAAAGTCTATCTTGTACTCTGGATAACGCTTGCAAATGAAATCTACAAACCCTGATAAAGTGGTGCTATGGCTAGAGCAAATGTATCTTTCTCCCACCGTAGGTTGTTCCATCAAAAACAAATGAGCTTTACAAACATCTTCAATATGAACAAAAGATGTCACAATAGACTTCAATAATCCTTGCCATTGTGTGTTTCCTGCAATTCAATCATGGCTTTTTATCGTTAATTTGATTTTATTTAAATTTGAAACATACCCATATTTAAAAGATAAATGATATTAAATCTACTGAATGTTTATCGTTGATATGTAAAACGTAATGGTGATATTGTAACCTGATACCTCATTATTTTCTATTATATCGAACCTGATGGTGCCCAAGAAAGGAAAAAATTGTAATCGCTGTGCCACATCAACTACTAAAAACAAACCCCAAAAGAGAAAAACAAAACAAAAAATCAGGCTGGAGTTTGTGAAACCTGTGATGGGGGAGATGGTTACATCGACGCTGGAGGGAATTGTCGTTGTTAGCCAAGGACCCACTACTGTGACTGGGACGATACTGACAACTTCCATTTTGTTTTCTTTAGCAAATTGCAGGGCGGCTTGGTCTGCCAGGGTTTTTGACACATAATACATCTGCATGCATTCAATCAATGAAAACCGTAAAACTTCCTACAATGTTCAATTTAAACCAGAAACTCGTGCAATAAACTTACCCAACCAGGGGGTTTATTTTGTCTGATGAGATCTACTGAGCTCCAGCATGATTCATCGATGATTTCCACTGGTTTCTCTGGAAAAGAAGCAGCACTGGAAGATGAAGTGTAAACCACACGCCTTACACTTTTGGTTGCTAGGCAGGACTTGAGAACATTCAGAGTTCCTCTCACGGCAGTTTCAATCACCTCTCTCTGTACAAAACAATTCGATTAATATCATATCGTTGTCCCAAAAACATCGGTAACTTACTTTACTGTTTCACTTACCTCTGGATCTTGGGAACCAAAATCTGTAGGAGTTGCAACATGAAAGACGCCGCGGCAGCCATGGATGGCAGAGTCAAAGCTCCCTTCCTCGCAGAGATCTGCTCTGAAAAGACGAAGCCTCTCTTGGGCCCCCGAGAGTGAGAGAAGGGATGAGTTCTTTGATGGGTTGTGTGGATCTCTGAGAGTGGCATGCACTGTGTACCCATTCTCCAGCAGAGTCTTTACGAGCCATGATCCGATGTAGCCCCCTGCTCCTGTCACGCACACGGGAAGGCCTATCCCTTCATTGCTGTGAGGGATATTCATGTTTGCTTCCATATATTTGTTTGCTGTGTTTCTGAGAATGGAAATGGGTGATCAGAAACCAGAAAAGTATGAGATGGAATGGGAAATGAGTGATCAGAAACCAGAGAAACCAGAGGAAGTATGAGATGGAGAAAATCAGTTTAAATTTGTTCAGATAATTAGTCTTTAGTATTTGGTATTTGAAGACGTGGTCTAATTGTTAGGCGAGGAAATTTAGTCTCCACGAATTTTATGGTCCAATCCCTACTAGACTATCCACGCCTCAGAGCTGCTGATAGCGAAATTTCCTTAAAAAAAAAAAATTTCTTTCACATTGTTATACCAAACATGCAAACAGTCCCACCAGCGTCTCATCTTGCATGCGAGGTTTCGAATGAAAGTGGGCCATACTTAAACTTAAGATGGGCCTTTCCATAATAAATAAATAATTGTCAATATTAGATGGGGCTTTCCATAACCACCACAATTAGAATAAGCAAAGTAAATAACATTGCGACTTGAATCCGCAGAAAATGTATATAAAATTATAACTTTATATAAAAGTATAACTAAACTTGGATAATGCCCTAGTAGTCATGAGAGTAGGTTTAATCAAGGCAACCACGTAACACAGCGACAGTATAACGCACATAGATGTTAAAAATCTATTGCTATTTAGAAGTTCTTAGTGTCATTTTCTTTTTGTTTCTTTCACATTGAAGTAATAGGGTATAATCTCCATTTGAATTACATCATTGTACCACCAGGAAATTTGAAATTGTAATGATATTTTTTTTTAAGAAATTATTTTTTAGTTAGAGAATATTTTTTACATGAATTTGAATTTAGATAATACCATTCTACCTAATTACATGATATAACTTCAATTGTAATAATATTTTTTAAAATGTAATTTTTACTAAACATTCTCCATCTTTATTTGAATATTTTTATATCTAAAGAGCGTTTCCTCCCTCTACTATCATTAATTAGGGATGTGAAACCTCAAAATTTGATAAAAGCTTACTATAATATATATTTCTTTATTTTTTGATTTTTCTTAATGAATTTTTTTTGTCTATGTAAAATTCAAAAAAGATTCATTAAACCATGGATAAGGGTGGATGTTACCCATTCAATAGCTAAACATCAGTCATTGAGCTTTAACCTCCATGGAAAATATTGCAAAACATTACGATCTTTTAATATATATGAAATTAATAACTAATATTATTTTATTATTATTATTATTAAATCATAGTTTTGATTAACAATATTTACAGTAGCATTAGTAAATAAAAAAATACATTATAAAAATTTATTTAAAAAATAAATAAATTATAATTTCAAAGGCAGTTTAATTGGTGATTGAAGTAATCTAAGTTGTAAGAAAACTAAGAATCAAATATAATAATATAATATTATATTAAGTAATCTAAGTCGTAAGAAAACTAAGAAATCAAATATAATATTATAATATTATATTGGACATCATCTCATAGCATATAATATTATATATATCTTTATTTATTTAAGAAGACATTAAAGAAAAGGGACAATGGTAAGAAATATCAATTAAATAATATGCACAATAATGTGAGTAGGTAGTGGGTGTGATGGAGTGTTTATGTGTGTGTTAACTATATGGAAATGTTAATGATAAGAAGTTGAATTTTGGAAAGTGAGTCAATAAAAGTGGTGAATCAATTAGATAATAATATTTTAAATATATATGTAAGTTTTGTTATATTAAAATAGATTAAAAAATAATAATAAGTTAAGTATTGTAAAAATATATATTAAACATTTTATATAATTTATTTATATTATATATATAATTATAAAATAGATTACTTATGCTTGATTAATTAAAAAAATAGTAATTAAAAAAATATTAATATGAAGAAGTAAAAATTTATATTATAAATTTTAAAATATTGAGATTAATTATAATAAATAATTTTATTTTTTCAATTTAATTTATAAATTTTATAGAGAGCTTAGTGTAAAGTTAACTAAAATTTCATAGTCAGCATACACTTTAGAGTTAAAAAAACACTAGTGAAATTAGGCCATAGGCACCTATTTATGGATGGAATTTAACAAGTAAATTGCTTGTCAACTGGTTATTTAATTGTCAAATATGTTTTAAAATTTGTTTTTGTTAACATTTTTGTTGTTAAAATGATCAAAATGGGCACCCAAATTGAACAAACCATCAATTTTGATGGGCCTTTTAGCTTTGAAATTCTTACACTACACCCTTCCATGCATTTATGACTACCACATCTCAGACACTTTCAAATAGAAAAAATTACATGCTCTCTCATGCCTTCAATCTCATATTTTTCTCAAGGCTTCATGGTAAGATATCTATACTAGTGTAGTGGCCAATCTAGGGTGCTAGATTAGACTAGATTTATTATCAACCGGGCTAAGTAAACTTCGAGGCATGTGTCTAAAGTCTATAGACATAAAGGATTCCTAACTAAGTGTTTATTGTGATAGGCTACAATACTTATTTACAGAAGGTTAAGGTATGTTTCCTCTCACCTTAACACTCAGATTACCTAAGTTATCTAACTATCCTAAGGATACATCATATTGCTAGATTGAGATTTTAATCCCCTTACAAGGATGCTATGCACAAAAGCTCTGTCTAGTTAACACTGAAGCAATCATGAAAAATCAAAAGCACACTGAATTTTAAATGCATAAACAAACAGAGTCTATGGAGATGCTTTAAAATATAACGATGGATCAAATCTCTTACAAGATATGGTTCAATGATCTAACGATAAAATCTTCAAGCTATCACCATAAATACCATTTGTGAGAATTTACAATCAAAACGACAAAGTCATAACATTAAACAGTGTGCGTTCTATTCAAATTCAAAAACTGTTAAGGAAATGAAATTAACAGTATACCAATCCACGTAGGGCCTATCCACGTTTCAATGGTACACTGAAATAAACTCAAGCAACAAGAGTATTAATGCATAGACACTACTGGAGTAAAATCATAACTATATTCGAGTGCTGAAGATGGCAATCACATACAAGAGTTCGGTTCTCAAACGATAGACAGAGATAATAATCGTAACTGTCTTTTGAAAACAAAACTAATATGCAGTCTTTATCTGCCTCCCTATCTGAATCAAATGTACATTCATTAAGTAGATGTTTCTGCTTTTACAATGGACTGATTTTTGGTCATTGCTAATCTAAACCGATTTACAAAAAAAACAAAACAAAATCGGTTTGGGAAACCATGGCTTTTACTGCCTTTGTAACCAAAAGGCTGGGGTTTGACCAGTGCTGACCGCATAACCAGGAGCTTTTGATTTGCTGTAAAATCGATTTTTCTCCATGCATGTACATTCCAGGTCCTGTTCCTATCCATTGCTTTAGCTTGCCTGTCATGCCACGTGTCAGATGATAAACCATTTACAGGATGTTATGCCTTCCTGTAATCTTTTTGTTGAAAATTCCTAATTTCTAACCTAAAAATTCATAAATTAACTTTAATGCAAACTAATAACTATAATGCTATTAACTAATCATTTTCGATGGATATAAAGGGGTCTATGGA
>APFE030263594.1:100000-103555 GCA_000404065.3 Pinus taeda
AATGACAAGACTCCTCTTTTTGGCCTAATGAGGCACCTACTACAGTATCAGATGCATCTGTAAAGATGTGAAATGGTAGGTTCCAGTTAGGTCCTTTTAAGACTGGTGTGGTTGATAACTTTCCTTTAAGTGTTTCAAATGCTTGCTGACAATTATCATTCCAGTTGAAAGGTGCATCTTTGGCTAGAAGCTTAAACAAAGGTAAAGCTATTCTACTAAAATGCTCAATAAATATTCTGTAATAGCTTGCATACCCAAGAAAACTTCTTACCTCTTTTTGAGTCTTCGGAATTGGCAAATTGACAATGATTTGGATTTTTGATGGATCAACTTTAATGCCGTGAGAAGAAATATAGTGTCCTAATACTATCCCTTCATTTAACATCATCAAACATTTTTCGTTGCTCAGGGACAGATTAGCTTCAATACATCTCTTCAAAACCTTTTCGAGATTCGTTAATGCATGCTCAAATGAATCACCATACACTGAAAAATCATCCATATAAACTTCAACACAATCATGAACTAAATCAGAAAAAATAGCTAATACAGCTCTCTGAAATGTAGATGGAGCATTGCAAAGTCCAAATGGCAAAACATTATAAGCATAAGTGCCCCAAGGACAAGTAAAAGTGGTTTTGTCCTGGTCCTCTAAGGCTATCCTGATCTGGTTGTAGCCACTGAAACCATTAAAAAAAGAGAATGATGGTTTCCCAGCTAATGTGTCTAGCACTTGGTCAATAAATGGTAGTGGGAAATAATCTTTGAGGGTTGCTTTGTTCAATTGTCTATAGTCAACACAAATTCTCCACTTACCATTTTTCTTGGGCACTACTACCAATGGGGGTACCCACTGACTGTCACAGAGAGGATAGATAAAATTGACTTTTAACAGTTTTTGTAATTCCTCTCTAACAATATCCTGAAGCATGGGGTTAGTTCGTCTTTGTGGTTGCCTCACTGGTTTAATATGCTATTTGTATAAATATGGTGAGTGCATGTTTCAGGGTGGATTCCGTGCATATCGGTGTAGTCCCAAGCAAATGCTTTCTAGTATTTTCTCAATAATTGAATCAATTTCTCTTCCTGAGATGAGTCTAGGTGAGTGCCAATAATAAAAGTTTTTCCTGTACTAATCTCTATGGTCTTACTCTATGTGTTTGTGATGGATTGGATAGGAAAAATGTTGTGAAATGTTGTTTGCAAAGAATGAATGGTGCATGTTTCCTGAAAAATTTGTGCCAAAAGTTCATCTGCAGCATGGTATTGGTCATTCCTCAATTCTTCGGAAACATCAGGTTGAGAAAGGAACAATTCCACCAAATCATCATTATTATGTTCTTGAAAATCATATATTTGGTTGATGCTAAAAACAGATTGAACTTCTACCTTATCATTGTATTTATCATCAAGCCATAAATTGTGTGCTACTGCCAGTGATTGTGCTGATGGGTAAAGAGTGAGTTGTTTTCTTTCAGTTCCTCGTGAGATGATCATATTACCCGATCGACATCCTATGAATGCATCAGTAGTTGCTAACCATGGTCTACCAAGGATGATAGGGTGTCCTCCTAAATTGGATTTTGGTTGAAGAACTAAAAATTCCACCAGATACTCCCAAGAGTCCAGTGAAACAATTATGTCCTCCAAAATCCCTTCAAGAATCACTTTAGACCTATCAGCAAGTTCTAGAACAATTGTTGTGTGCTGCAAGTTTGTGAGTTGGAGGGTTTTCATGGTTTCAAGATTAATCACATTTATGGTGGCCCCAAGATCGATTAAAGTGTTTGGAATATGTATGTTGTTAATTATTGTAGTGACTCTAGGAATACCAGGATCAACATACTTTTCCATTGAAATGGTGTTTGCCATAAGGCCAGCTAAATGTCCAATAACATGAATGGTTTGTGGATCAACTCTTTTCCTAGTAGGCTTCTTAAGACACAGTTATTTGATGGCTTTAGTATATATGGGAATGTCTTTTATGGCTTGTAGTAGCGGAATTTTTATGTAGACATTCTTTAGCTCATCTAAAACATCAAACTGTGGTATAGACATGGGAAGTTTTGTTTGGACCAATCGGTTTAGAAAAGGTGGTGGTTGCATCTGTTTATGTTTGATGTCATCGATTGATTTCCTTTGAATGGGGGTTTCATTTTCATTTTCTTCGTTTTCTCCTTGTTTTTCAACTGCTGGGGATTCTTTGTGAAGTACCTTCCCAGACCTCAAATTGATATTTTGCAAGGGTAATGTGGGATATGAGGGTCCCTCATCTACATTGTAAGCTGGTCTCTTTGCTCTATTATTTGGATTTGGTACAGGTTGAGCAGGGATTTGAGTAGGTCTAGGAGGTTGTGGGTTAGATGGAAGCTGTAATGGTGGTGGATTTATTGGTGGAGGAGAAGGCAATTCTTGTTGAGTGGGTTGGGGTTGATGTGGGTAAACAACTTGTTGCTGAGGATATTGTTGATATGATTGAGGATATGGTGAATATGGCTGATGGTATTGTTGATATGACTGCGAATATGTTGGTATGGTTGAGGGTATGGTTGATATTGTTGAGAGTATTGCTGAGATGGTCTCCATTGTTGTTGTGGGTAACTTTGGTGCTGCCATGGCATGGGTACATTCCATGAATTTTGAGCATACATATGATCATGTGTAGGAAATTGTAAATTCTAGTTTGGGAACATACCTTGAGGTGGAGGTCTTGGCTGCCATGGTCTCTTTGCGCCCATAAAATACACATTCTCCATATCTGTATTGGCTGCCACATTACAATTATGCAAAACCTTAACTTTAGAGCAATGAAATATATCATGATTTTTAGTACAAAAGGCACAAACTTGAATATTTTCTAATGGGCAATCTTTTAAGGCATGCTTCTTCCGGCATTTTGGACAAAATATAGCCATCATTTGATCTTCCTCTTCTTGTCTTTTCTTAGCTTTAAGAGTGTCAATTTGGGTCCCTAATGTACTCAACTGATCTGTTTTAAATTCCTCTAACAAATTTCCTATTTCAGCTCGTGTGACACTAGCTGAAGCAGATTTTGTGGCTTTGGATGATATGGTTCTTTTTCCAATTTTTGCTTCGCTCCTAGAATACTTTTCACATAGATCAGCAATTTCTTCGAAAGGTAAGGTGGAGATATCACCTTTGCCCATCAAATTAAGATCATCTAAGTATTCCTCTTGAATGCCCTTCAAAAATATTGTTCTAATGATATCAAGAGTCATGGATCAATGTTTTGATTTTTGTAAATTGTAAGCAAATCGTTCCAAGTACTCCTCTAGAATTTCATCCTCTTGTTGATTCATCCTAAAAATATCATCTTTAGAATCCTTTGATCTACAATAAGGTTGGTATTTCCTTAGAAATATTCTTCGCATGCCATCCCAATCATTTATTGCATGCTCACCAAGTCCCATGAACCATCTTAGTGCTGATGCCTTTAATGTTGCTGGGAAGAGTCTAAGCCTATGGGCATCATCTCTGTAACCATATGTTCGACATACAATGTCAAACTCAAACAAGAATGAATCTGGGTCTTCT
>APFE030263608.1:0-10328 GCA_000404065.3 Pinus taeda
CTCTCATTTATTTATATTTTTATTAATTTGCTTTATTTATTCACCATACCTCTCATTTATTTATATTTTTATTAATTTACCATACCTCTTTTATAAATATGGTATTTGGGCCTTTGGCCCATAGGATTCACTTAAATAAAACCTATTCTTGAAAATGGGCGAATGGAAGGTTGTAACTCCTAATTTCAAGGGCTAAATTTACCTTTTTTACCCTCTCCCTTAAAATAAGGTGGGCTATTTGAAGTGATTTGTAAAAATGTGCTATGATACAAAATATTCGCCCACTAAAAATTTAAAACCCCTTAATTTCGCCAAAGGGCGAACATTTGCCCCTAAAATCACCCCTGCACGCAAGAACGCTTTGACCAGAAATAGTTCACTACCAACTGCACTTTCTGTAACCACAAATACTAGAAAATTTTCAGCAACAAAATACAACAAAAATAAACTCGTACCAGTTGGCTCTCCCGAACTAGCTCTTTTCTAGCCAGCCAAAACAACTAATCACGCTTACAATATGTGATCATTGTAGCGTGCCAGAGAAACAGTGGAAACACCTCTCCTACAGGATTACCAAAGATTGCAAATTTGATGAAGGAAATTCGCATATGCTTGGGGCATTCAAGTTGAAGCCTCGACTTTGCATTTACAAGCACTGTTCCTAGCGCTTTCCACAACTTTTTACACTAATCACCACAGCGTATGATCCTTCGATCTGCAAGATGCACCCACAAAAAGATCTTGATCAATCCAAGAAGTAGAGGATCAACACCATGACCTCTGTTAACACAGATCATTCTGCAATCCATGAAAAAGCCACACAGATGTGATCTTCACCAAAGCACACTTCAATCTACAAGTCTGCAGCAACAAAAGTTTCCACAACAGCTGAAAACCAATCCAACAAGCATGTAGATCGATCACTAAGTTACCTCAAGCACACAGATCTCCACCAAGCACTCAAATCTCCACAGATCTACATAATTTGGATGCACAATTCACGCTTCTCCTCCACACAGTGAACAAAGCATGCAACACTTAGATCTCCTTGACCACACACACAGGCTCCTTGACCAACCATGCAGTAAGCTTGCTTCATTCCTTAACCATGCATGCAAATCTCAATCACCACGATTCACGCGCATGTTGAAATGCTAATTTCAACTGCCGTGCAACGACAGCGACTGCAAACAGTTTTACCTTTGCAATGCGATCTTATCGCATATCGCAAATCGCATTTATGCCCCACCGCCTCCATTACGACCTGTGTCTTCTGTGATTGCGATGTTGCGGTGTGATCCGATCGCAAACCGCAAATCGCAAAATCGCTCCCATATGTTCGTGCTCCATTTTCTCTTTCGCAGATTGCGATTCTGCGATGCGATCCGATCGCAAATCGTACATCTCATTTTTAAACCGATATTTACTGTTAGCCATCCGATTAAAATCAAGGTTGATGTATATGCCTGCAGCAAATGAACTTGACGTGAAGTGAAAGTTACATTTTGACCACCATTTTCTGTCAGTAAAACAGTAAATATAATTTACTGCGGGTTGGTAAACGTTGGTAAGATTTTAATTTTATTGCTTTTTATTATTCACGGGAGTATGGTATAGTTAATATGCATTGTTATGTTTTGTTTTTTAGAGAGGTGAGTGAAGAACGCAGTAGCGCATATGTGAAAAATACACAACAATGTAAATATAATTTTTTCCTTTTGTAATGCACAACAATGCAAAGAAGTTTTTTTTATTGATTGAAATGAAATATGCAGCAGCGTGAATGAAACAAAAGAATTTTTACACACAGCAGTGTAAATTTTTCTGGATAGACATAGTAATTTTTGTGTGGAACTGAAGCGTTCCTGTGTAATCCCTCTGATAGAGGAAGACCAATTTTTTGTAACAGTAGTTTTTTAATGAATACAAGTTTTTATGTGTGTTGTTGAAACTCTATTCTCAGAAAACAAATTTTAGTTTCCGCTGTGTTAAGATCCTGTGAAAAAAACATAGCATCATTCTCTGTTCATTTTTGTTTGGAATTATCAGAAATGACCAATAGTGGTATCAGAGCTTGTCCAGGCTCTTTGAAGGTGCCAAAGAAGCTGAAGGAAGGGTTTCTTGTTGCAGCAACTTCTCTAGTAGAGTGAAGACTCAGTCAAGAAAGATTCAAAGGTATTTCTCAAGTTTTTTTTTGTGTTACTATTGAAGACAATGAGTTGTTTTAAATACACAGTCAAGTATTTTGAAGCATAGCTTAGAGAGCAAGAATGGTCAGCATTAGCACCAGCACTAGCATGGGTATCTGTAATACCTAGCTCCCACAATTTAATGGGGAAAACTATGACTATTGGGCAATAACCATGAGAGCCCTGTTTGCCTCACAAGACTTATGGGAATTTGTTGAGGATGGTTTTGAAGAACCAACAGATGAAAATGAGTTTAATAACTTAACCCAGGTAGAGAAAGATCTGTTGAAGAGCTATAAGAAGAAGGATTCTAAACCCCTTCTCTTCTTATATCAAGCAGTGCATGAAAGTGTGTTTCCAAGGATAGCAGCAGCCAAGACATCCAAAGAAGCATGGAAAACTCTCAAGATAGCCTATCAAGACATGGAGAAAGTGAAGACAACAAAACTACAGTTGCTGAGGAGAGGTTTTGAGAATCTTTGTATGAAGGAGTCATACAATATTGACTCATTCTTCACACAAATGATTGGTCTGGTCACACAAATAAGGTCTCATGGAGAGATTCTTGAAGAAAAGAGGATTATGGAGAAACTATTGAGAGTCATACCCTCAAAGTTCGATGTGATTGTCACCACCATAGAAGAGACAAAAGATCTCACAAATTTCTCAGTTGATGAACTACATGCATCGCTGATAACACATGAGCAGAGATTGAGTAGAAATGAAAACTCATCTCTAGAACATGCCTTCAAAACCTAGATGTCCTTTGAAAGAGGAAGAGGTCAAGGCAAAGAAAAGAGAGGAAGAGGCATAACCCAAAATAGAAGTGGAAGAAACAGTCCAGCAAATGCTCAAGGAAGAGGCAGCAATCCAAATCAGAACTAAGGCCAAGTCAGCAGCCAACAAAGTGGACAACATCATGTTCAAGGACAAAGGTATGAAAAATCCAATGTCCAATGTTATTACTGTAAAAAAATATGGGCATTATGCAAATGAATGTAGGAAGAAGCAGCATGATATGAATAATAGATCTAATGCAAATTTCACTAGAGAAAATAACAACCAAGATAATTTGTTGTTAGCTTGTAATATGGTTGAAACAAAAAGTGATGATATATGGTTTCTAGACTCCGGTTGCAGTAATCATATGACAAGAAACATAGCCCTGATTTCTAAATTAGATCATAGTGTGAAGTCACAAGTCACATTGGGGACTGATAGTAAAATTTCTATTATGGGAAAAGGAGAAGTAAAAATCTTTACAAAGAAAGGTGAAAAGAAAACTATAAAAGATGTCTATTATGTTCCTGGAATGAAGTGTAACCTCTTAAGTATTGAACAACTTGTTCAAAAGGGTTACAATGTTTTCTTTGAGAATGATGTACGCACCATCATGGATAGAAAACCCAGCAAACGATGTATTGCTGAAGTAAAAATGACAAGGAACATGATGTTCCCTCTCAGGGTAAAAGTTGACTTAAAAGGTGGAGTAAAAATTGCAGAAGTTACACAAGAGGCTTTCCAAAGCGAACCAAAGGATGAAAATTGGTTATGGCACTTGAAATTTGGACATCTCAACTTTGGAGGTCTTAACTTGTTGAGTAGAAAAAGAATGGTAAGAGGATTACCATTGATAGAGAAACCAGACAGCCTTTGTGAAGGTTGTATCTTAGGAAAACAACACAGAGAAAGTTTTCCATCAGGAAAAAGCATAAGGGCAAAAGCACCCTTAGAGATTGTCCACTCAGATTTATGTGGACCGATGCAAACTCCATCACTTGCACGCAGCCTCTATATACTAACATTCATGGATGATTTTACTAAAAAGACTTGGGTTTATTTCTTGAAGAACAAAAGTGAAGTGTTTGAAAAATTTCGAAATTTCAAAGCACTTGTAGAAAACCAAAGTGGGCTGCATATCAAAGTTTTGAGAACAAATAGAGGAGGTGAGTATATCTCCAAAGAATTTCTACGTTTTTGTAGAGAAAATGGAATTCATAAACAGTTTACCACTAAGTACACTACGCAACAAAATGGAGTTGCCGAAAGGAAGAATAAGACAATCATGGATATGGCGAGGAGTATGTTAAAGGCAAAGCATTTGCCAAATGATTATTAGGCTAAATTTGTACATTGTGCAGCGTACATTTTGAATAGATGCCCTACAAAAGCAGTCATGAACAGAGTGCCGGAAGAAGCATGAAGTGGGAGAAAGCAAGGAGCCACCCACATGAAAGTTTTTGGGTGTGTTGCTTATGCACACATTCCAGATCAACAAAGGAAGAAGTTGGACAACAAAGGGGAGAAATGTATTTTCATTGGATACACTGAGGAATCCAAAGCTTATAGGTTGTATAACCCATCCATCAAGAAGTTTTTTGTGAGTAGAGATATTCAGTTCATTGAGGAGGAAGCTTGGGATGGAAGCATAGAGAAAACAATGAATGTTAAAAACTTTATGTCACATGATGAAGATGATGAGGAGATGGCTGAAATACATCCCCAAATAGCAGCACCAACACAAGGGCAGCAAGCGACACCCTTGAGGAGAAATGAAAGTGCTTCTCTAAGCACACCACAAGGAGGAAATTCAAGTGCTTCTTCAAGCACTTGTACACCAAATGAAAGAGGTAAGAAGTTTATAAATCTAAGTGACATTTATGATAAAGATATGAATTCTTTGTTTGCTTTATATTATCATGTTGATGACCCTATTCATTTCAAAGATGCTATTAAGGATAAGAAATGAATAGGAGCTATAGATGAGGAGATTAATGCCATAGAAAGAAAGAAGACATGGGATTTGGTTGAACTACCAAAAGGAAAAGAAGTCATTGGAGTTAAATGGGTTTATAAGACCAAGAGTAATGCTGAAGGCAAAATAGAAAGACACAAGGAAAGACTTGTTGTCAAAGGTTTTAAGCAGCAGTATGGGAGAGACTATGAGGAAACTTTTGCACCGGTTGCTAGAATGGAAACCGTGAGAGCAGTGTTGTCCATAGCAGCACAAAACAAGTGGAAAGTTTACCAAATGGACGTGAAAGTCAACATTCTAAATGGAGTAGTAAATGGAGAGGTTTAAAATTGACAACTCCAGGCTATGAAAGAAAGGCCCAAGAGCACAAGTATGGCAGATTAAAGAAACTCTTTATGGGCTGAAGCAAGCACCAAGAGCATGGTACAGTAGGATAGATTCTCTACTGGAAAATGGAATTTGAAAAGTGTGAAGGAGAACCACCTCTACATCAGAAAGGATGGTAAAATACTAATGTTGTGTTATATGTTGATGATGTTATTTTCACAGGTAATGATGATTACCTTATTGAAAATTTCAAAACAGTCATGAAAGAAGAATTTGAAATGACTGACATGGGTTTGCTGAGATACTTCTTAGGAATAGAAGTAGAACAAAGTGGAAATGGGAATTTTATCTCACAAGTGAAATATGCAAATGAAGTGTTGGAAAGATTTAATATGCAGGAGAGCAAAGCAGCAATTACTCCCACAGTGATGGGATTAAAACTCAGCAAAGAGTACAACAGTAAGGATTTCGATCCTAGGTTGTACAAGAGCATAGTTTGCAGCCTCATGTATTTGACTGCAACTAGGCCAGATATAATGCACGCTGTTAGTTTAATTTTCAGATTCATGGAGAGGCCAAAAGAAGCACATTGGTAGGAAGAAAAAAGAATTCTGAGGTATGTTAAAGGTACTAAAGGGTTTGGCAATTTATATACTACTTCAGAATGTTCAGATTTAATTGGATACACTGATAGTGATTGGGCTGGAAGTATAGATGATCGGAAAAGCGCATCCAGTTATGTTTTTCACATGGGTTTAGGAGCTATTTCATGGGCTTCTAAAAAAATAGCGTATTGTAGCGTTGTCTACAACAGAGGCAGAATACGTGGCAACTACAACAACAGCATGTCAAGCAGTTTGGATGAGAAGAATGTTAAGAAGTTTATGCCAAGAGCAAAAAAAAGGAACTGTGATCTTTTGTGACAATAGCTCAGCTATTGTATTATCCAAGAATTTCGTGTTTCATAAGAGAACGAAACACATTGACACAAAGTTTCACTACATCAAAGAATTGGTGAACAATGGAGAAATTATTTTAAAACATTGCAGAACTTAGGAGCAGGTTGCGGATATTCTAACCAAGCCATTGGGATAGAAACGTTTTGAATTTTTGAGGAAATGTCTAGGTATGACTGATAACCCAGCAGTTGAAATTAAAGGGGAGTGTTGAAATGCTAATTTCCACTGCTGTGCAGCCACAACGACTGCAAACAGTGTTACCTTTGCGATGCGATCTTATCGCATATCGCAAATCACGTTTATGCCCCTCCGCCTCCATTACGACCTGTGTCTTCTGCGATTGCGATGTTGTGATGCAATCCGATCGCAAATCGCAAATCGCAAAATCGCTCCCATATGTTCGTGCTCCATTTTCTCTTCCGCAGATTGTGATTCTGCGATGCGATCCGATCGCAAATCGCACATCTCATTTTTAAACCGATATTTACTGTCAGCCGTCCGATTAAAATCAAAGTTGATGTATAGGCCTGCAGCAAATGAACTTAACGTGAAGTGAAAGTTACATTTTGACGGCCATTTTTTGTCAGTAAAACAGTGAATGCAATTTACTGCGGATTGGTAAACGTTGGTAATATTTTAATTTTATTGTTTTTTATTATTCACTGGAGTATGGTATAGTTAATGTGCATTGTTATGTTTTGTTTTTAGAGAGGTGAGTGAAGAAAGTAGGCCTATGTGAAAAATACACAGCAGTGTAAATGTAATTTTTTCCTTTTGTAATGCACAACAGTGCATAGAAGTTTTTTTGTTGATTGAAATGAAATATGCAGCAGCATGAATGAAACAAAATGATTTTTACACACAACAGTGTAAATTTTTCGAGTAATTTTTGTGTGGAACTGAAACATTCATGTGTAATCCCTCTCAGAGAGGAAGACCAATTTTTTGTAACAACAGTTTTTTTAATGAATACAAGTTTTTATGTGTGTCGCTGAAACTCTCTTCTCAGAAAACAAATTTTAGTTTCTGCTGTGTTAAGATCCTGTGAAAAAAACAGAGCATCATTCTCTGTTCATTTTTGTTTGGAATTATCAGAAATTCCCAACAGCGCATCCACAACACAATGGCATTGTGTTGAGATCTCACTCTTTGAAGCACTCAAACTCTGTCTCATGTCATTGCAATTGATATTTGACTCCAGAACTAGAGTGATCTATGGTTTTCTACCTTAGTTGTGGCTAGGGTTTGGTCTTCCCACGCTCCTCCATAATGGGTCCAGCTCAATTCATACGTAGTTTCCCCACCAAAGGCTATAAAATCGCAAACACACCATGAATCCAAAATATATTTAGATGGAACGACTGTTGATCCGATCGAGATGCTTAGCTGGAGATGGTGAATGATGATCTGATAGAACAAAAAAGAGTATGCGCAATCTCACTACGATTCCATCGCCAGCAGACTTCGTTCCCAACAGAGTCATCTTCCCTCGAATTCCACCGAAATTCTGGCCTCCCTTTGCTGGAATGACTGACAGTGGCTCACCTGAGGACTGAAAATCCAAACTGTATTCAGAAACTTGGAGCAATATCCAGATGCACAGGCACAACCGCAGATCACTCAAAGATATCATGAGGCCAGTCCAAATTCCTTCACAATATTGGCCAAATTCCTATTCGAGGCCGTTAGAAAAAGAGAAAAAAGAAAAGCCCGTTGTGTGCCTTTTCAGCCGCCCGGGTCCCACAGCTATATTATCCTCAGATAAAAAAAAAATTTACCAGAAATCTCCCCGACACATTCCGCACCATCAAAATTCACTCAAAAATGCAAGAAATACGAGAAAATCAAGAAAATCCTCAGCCCTGTCGCCGGACTTCGCTCTTGGAAAAAAATATTGCAAGCGCCTATCTCTTTCTCGCCTGAAACATTCCAGTGGCTCTCTTTCCCTCGGCTGATCCTATACTAGCACGGATTGAAAGCTTGCCACACACCTCCGCCGGCCAAATCTCACTGTGCTTCTGGTCTAAACCACACTTGCTCACCACTCTTCCGCTACACTTGGGTTCACCACTCGCTCCAGCAATTCCACCAACATGCCTCAACAACAAGCCCAATCCATACCGTCTCTAAAGAAATTCTCTTGACAAAACAAGTTCCAACGTCCATCAAGCAGACACATCCAACATGATCAATCTCAACTTATCACTGATCCAGCACTGCTACAACACGCAAATAGGCTCCGCAATTCTCATAAAATACACAAGCCCGTTGAATTCAGGCACCACATTGCTGCCTTTGCTGGCGATGTTATTCGAATGCTGATCAGACACTGCAACACACCACGTAGTGCTCCATATTTCTGCTACCTTAGAAATCGTCACGCAGACAGGCATGAACAACACCCTCCAGATCTATGACACCACTCTCCACGTCCTATGGTCAACTCCTGTTTGGCATTTGGGTCGTAGCTTTAGCTTGAACATTATCTGGTGATGGTGATGAGGATATTGGACTATCCACACAGAAGAACATGGAGAACCCTGAGTTGAAGATCAGTGCTCAGAAATTCTTCGGCACCTTACTGTATGCCCCTCTCAAGATTACAGCCAATTCTCTGATTTTCCACTGGACGAAACCTTCTATTCTCCACTCCGGGCCACCGATCGTCCTTCAAAATGCAAGAAGATTCACGATCTCCATGTTAGGCTACCTCTAGTTCGAGCTAAGTCTCAACCTTCTAGCAATAAAGATCAGAATCACCCTCCGAAGATTTGCTAATATCAGAATTTTTTATCAATCGAGAGAATACAAGAGGGACACGACATATGCTCTCTATTCCTCCTGATCTCCAAAGCAGATCGAAACCTACGCTTAACCACTCTCGTCGGCCTCCACTACACCAAGACTCCATGCCACGATCATGATGCCATGATCTCCTGCGTACAGAACTCCACGCAAGAATCTAGGGGTCAACTAGTCCCCACATAGGTTGACACGAAAGCTTGAATGCTGATCCTTTAGTTTTCGTTGTAATTAACCTTTGGAATCTGATCCACAAACGACGACCTCTCACATCGGGTTCACCACTAGAGTCGGCACTAGGTCATCACGCCACCAATCAACTTGAATCACCCAAGACCAGCGCGATCCACGAATTCCTCAACGCATAGATCAACAAATCACAGTGCCTCCCTACACAAACAACGACGAATCTCATCAACTAAGGCACGATCTCCATCTGATATACCTTTCCATCGTCTCTTCACACAGGTGGCAGATACTGATTCTAAAACACATGACCAGATTCTCCAAAGCTGACATGAGGCTCACAAGTCAATGCGACACACAAGCCACTCAAACCTCCAAATTAATGTTGCATCCATAATCCATCTTGATGCTGAAAAATAAATAAGACAACCACGCAGACAGACTTCCTTCCCAGAGTGACAACACTACTATGCGCTTTACACAAATCTCATGTATGTGCCTCCTCCACACACATGTGGCAGACAACTTCCGTACGACCTCACAAACAATGCTCAACACCATACACAGTCGACACAGCATTAGATGAGACCCACACACAAATCCGCCTCTCCACTTACTTCATCCAAACCACCACTCAGGTATACAATATATTCTCAGCCTTTGAAGTTTTGATACCATGATAAAAATTAAAGAATCAAGTTTAATCAAGTTGGGCAGTTCTGAGGTGAGACACTGCACCTAGACCCTGCCACTATCAAAACGTTCTACCCCTTTCATCTTATAATCAAAAAAATATATAACTTTGTCACATAAGTAAGGGAGTTAAAACAAGCTCCAAAAAAATAAGAACTAAATCCTAATAAAAACATGCCCTCAAGAATGAACTAACTCCCTTCTAAAAATATATATTTATCCATTAATTCCAACAATATATTTCACTATTGTAAAGTTTTTAGGCTCACCTTTTTAGGTTTAGGTTTATATTATAAAGTTTTAGTTTCATAATATAGTGCTTTTTTATGGGTTTAAAGATTTTACGTTTAATAGAAGGGAATATAATATAATGAGTTTTTCAGGCTTGTAATATAATGTTATACTAGTTAGTTTTAG
>APFE030263611.1:0-10027 GCA_000404065.3 Pinus taeda
GCCTATTTATTGTTGAGAAACAATGGAAAAACCCTTCACATTCCAAATCCTAACCCTGGAAGATGAAACGCCAAATTGTGGGCCCCGTTTTTGGGTAAGTTGGTACATCAACTTCCCGGGGTCGCGAATTGGTCGTCTTATCTCCGTTTGACGCGCATGATAGCCCGTTGGAAAGATCTCTCCGAGGAATACGACGGAAAAGACGATTTTTAGTCACGAAAAATCGCTGGCGGTAGATTTCCCAAAAAACGTCGTTTAGGGCCTCAAAATGGCTCCGGAAGTTTAGGACCCGAAAAACTGCTAAAAATAGTAAATTGTGCTATAATTAAGGAAACTGAAAAAAACTGCACGAAGCACTTAGAGGGGATCCAAGTCGAATTAGCGGGTGGCCACCAATATCCACTTGGATCACTTCTAAAACTGAAAACGACAACTATGACACTTTCAGATCTAGAGACGACAGTTTGACTATGTTATTTTTTGCAAAAGAGAACTAAAACAATGCACAATACATAAAAAATGTTTATAGTTCTTTGCACTAAGGAGGCATAATAATGCAAGAGAAGGGGGTATTCATAGAAGCACACTAATTACAGACAACAAAAATTCTTGAATAAGACAGAAAACAGTGAGAAAAATCCACAGTCGGAGGGTAAAATCAGTCCTCCCTGACCATCGCACCTGTTACATAGTGAACTCAATATGCAGCGCAGTTACTCCATTCAGGAAGTGCGATGCATACAGGCTGCCTTGAAGGTAGGGTGCGATGGTTATAGTGCGAGACTCTGAATGAGACTTCACTCATAGTTTGCAGTTTAGTTCAGGTGTTTAAGTTGAATAAGTATTGATCAATGTATGTAAAAACACAGGGGTGATTTTAGAGGTTACTGAAGCCACTACTTAGGGAAATTAGATTGCTTGCAGATATATTGTTTAATTTATAAACAAAAACCCAGAGATTAACTGAAGCAACATTGATCTACTTTGCATTTGTATGAAAAATGTAGTTCGAAGGCTAGCTGGCTTGACTTCAGGCTCTGTCTGTATGTTTATAAAAGAAACAAGGATAGATAGGCTAACAAGTAATCTAGTCGGTCCCCAGCGGAGTCGCCATTTGTTATACGGGAATAGTGTCCAAATGGATGCTGTTATTCCCGCTAAGATGTGTGGCTATCTTAGAAACAAACAATCAAAGTCTACTATTGATTCCTTTTATGAAAAGAGATGAGAGGAGAACCAAGAGGGCCAACCTAAGTCTTACACTCGATTCCCTCTCCTTCTTGATAGAGTTTTGATGCTTGCTCTTTGTCTGCTCAGCTTCAAAAGGGACCTGTAGAATCACAACAACATACTACTATGCAAGAAACAAGGATCTAAATTCACAAATAATGTAGGATCAGATGTACATTAACCATATACAAGCATATATAAACAAGTACACCAGGATATGGAAGGAAACAAGAATAGCTTTATTCAGATAAAAGTAGCAAGAGGATTACAACCATGAGTGGCTCTGACCTAGCATCATCCTCTAGCTAAGAAGCCCTTCTTTCACCTCAAGCAAAGAAAAATCACCCAACACTGTGAATGTACAGAAGAATACTGACAACACTTCTCTATAGATTACAAAATTCTAGCCTCTGGATCTCTGTGATGAGGTATCCATATATAGATGATTACAGAGAGGTGAGTCATCTTTTGGGATCTTGATTAGTGTCTTCTCTTTGATAGTTCCTTCTTCTACTTGGAGAATGAAGATCTCTTACTCATCCCTGGTCCAAAATGGAGTGGCAAGTGTCAAAGGGGAAGCTTATGGAAGATTCCATGATCTTCCACCTCGCATTTTGGTCCCCGCCATTTGTCCATTCCCGACCATCGCACCCTACAGAGGAGCAAAGTAGTATGCATTGCACCCTGTACAATGGGAAAGTGATATGCATCGCACCCCCTGCATGGAGCTTTCAGTATGGTCCAGTTTTGACCATTTATGAGCAGTTTTCAGTGGAGAACTTCTGGGAGATGATGTAATCAATTGACCTTGTTCCTTTAGGCAGTGAAGCAACCCTTTTAGGGACTTAAGAGCCCTCAGTTTATGGACATTTGTGATTGGGGTTGAAGTGCCCAAAAATGTCTATAATACGCAGACAAAGAAGAAGTGACAAAACTCTATCAAGAAAGAGGGGAAATTAATCGCAAGACTTAGGTTGGTCCTCTTGGTTCTCCTCTCATCTATTTTCATAAAAGGAAACAATAGTAGACTTTGATTGTTTGTTTCTAAGATAGCCACCCATCTTAGTGGGAATAGCAGCATCCGAGTGGACACACCAAGGCCCATGGAGACTGCGCAAGAGGCGAAACTAGCCCTTGGGAAGCCCAGATCGGGAAAAGGAGGCAGTTTTTGATGCACGATTAGCGATCGCTAGGAAAAATGCCTCAAGAAGGAGAGGCCTCGAGCACTCGTTCGCATGAGAGCCGGGAAAACCGTGGGGAAAAGGCTAAAGGCTAAGGTGGAACACACGCTCCAAACACCGGCGGTATTTATCGGTGGCACCCTTGGGCGGTAAGCAATTTTGGTGAAAATGGAGCGATTCCACTAAGTGCTCGATGCGTGACAAGCAGAGGATAGAGAAAACCACCACTCATCACAGGCTAACGGTCGAGCAAGTCAACCATGCGAAATGAGCGAATGGCGTTGGATCTGGGGGATCCAGATCTAACGGCTAAGATCGTGCCCAATGGGAAAGCCAAAATCAGCAGGGGATTATGCCGCGATCTATAAGAATTTGACATTCGATTTGACCGCCAAGGTGGCAGATGACTCATTCCATGACGTAACTGAAAAACCAAATCGACGAAGCAAGTCGACGCAGTTGCAGGAGGACAAGTGGCCACTCCCTGTGAGCCTGATGATGACACCGAGACAGGGAGCTCCAAGAGAAGCTATAGCAGGCGATCCGATAGGAAGTGGAAGGGGAATCGAACAGCCATGAGCTCAAATGGATCTAAAGCCATGAATAGATGAAGCATAAGACATCGAACACCAACAGGAAGACGAAGAAGAAAAGGAGGAAGACAGAGAAAATGAAGAAAAGACAGTGAAGCAAAACAAAGCAGAAAAGTAGATAGAGGGTCGAGCTAACAAAAGGAAGCATCGAGCACTAGAGAGCTTGAGAGATTCAATCCATCCCTGAGAGGATCTATTAGGACTGAGCAGAGAGGTCAAAGAGCTAGTAAGGAAAAGATTTTGTGCACTCTAGTGGCTTGGGGCATCCAAGAACCACCCCACCAAGCAATTCTATTTCAGGAGACTCATATTAAGCTCATTCATTGTAATTGTTATCACCCCAAGAAACTCTTCTAGGTTGTAGCTCAAAGATGCTTGGGAACATATAAATTCAACCTATTGTTGCAAATGGATGAATCGAAGGAATGACGCTTGTTCAAGCTAGATAACCACTTCTACTTTGTTTAACTCCAGACATGTGTGAACACCCCCAAACTACAAGGCTTTAGACCACCAGTTACTCACGGTTTAAGGATTGGGTGAATATGGAGAATACTGACCACACCAGCAGATGCACAAGACCATGTGATGGCTGGCTGCAACTAGTAAAGAAGTCTACAAATCTAATCTACTAATGCACAAACAGGATGACAACTCTTTGGCACCAGATGAAGAGAAACTTGAATAACTTATTCAATGACACATACAAGGTTTTAACACAGAGGTAGGATGACAGCTACTCTAATGACAAACATCAAGAGTTAAAGAATACAATATATCAGGCACAACTTGGAAAAGAGAATAAAAGGAAAGTGAGAAATTAATAGCAAAAGAAGCTTGTATTGGCTGAAAATAAAGACGAGACACTGCAAGTATCAAAATAGTCACAGTCTCTAGAAGTTGAACCTTACATCAAAACATCAACCATCAACCCTCATTACATCTTGTTTCTGGGTATATATAGAGTTTCAATACAAAGGCACTTGGCCATTCTAGGTATGGAGGGGTCATAATTGATCACCAACCGCATTTAGTTGCCTAATGGAGCATTTGAGTGTGTTTTCTTGCTTTAGTGGATAAATCTGATCTTTTCATGTGCTTTGTTGTCCTCTCGAGTAGTTGGAATGCTTGTATCAATGAGGCCCCATAACTGTTAGATGCAGTTATCTATTCGTGCCTAGTACTTTTCCTCCTCGGCCATATTGTTTGTTAAATATGGTGGTTGAGGAGAAACTGCAAACAGTACTGGAAAACTGGTCACCTTCGTCTTTTGGGTGCACGGAACAGTCAAGGGACATGGACTGCATAGTGGGTGGATGAGTCGGATGAAGGAGTAAGATTGGCTGTTGGATTGGGTGGATAGAAGACAAAGATGACTTAGCGGGGGCTATCGGGAAAGGTGGGGCAGAATGAACGTGGGCCGTTGGATCTTGAGCGGGCAGATCCAACGATCATTGGGTGGTGGAAACGTGCGGACGTTGTCGGGTGAGAACATGGGTTTAAGAAGTAAGCGGTTTTGATCGCACCACTGTAGGATGTTGGGGCAGTAAAAGGACAATGGTGCATGATCCAATTTAGAGTGTGACATGTGGCGGTGGGGGAGAGAGGAAACCACTCTCCATCGCATGCTATCGTCCTGACACTTTTTGGACGCGAGGAGAGTGAACGCCGTCTGATCATGGCAGAGATGATTGTACGGTGGGGTTTTGATTACGCAGGTCACTTTATTTGACATGATAAGAGCCATCGAATTAGCAGGAAGAGTGAACAACTGTGATTTAAGGGTGATGATGGGGTTATGGAAGCACGGGGTCATGTGGACACGACTTTATGAGGGTTTAGGCTTTGCGCTCAGGGCCTGAGGAAATAGGGGTCTATGTTCGGTTTTAGATGAAAAACGGAGGTAGCGGGGGTGAAAGAGAGTGAGTGGAGTAAAGGAGAAGAGGGAAGATGACTGCCATGAGCTTCTTTTAAGCACCACCACTACGGCCAAAATTATCTCTGGCCTTCAAAACCTTAGTTATGTAATAGGGATAACAGTAATTCTCTTCTTCAAGGCACAATAAAAGAAGGCCACCATTGAGAGCTGGACCGGAGATGTAGCCCTAGAGGATAGGGTGAACTCCTTAATAGCTTCTTTTGTTCTTGTATTTGCTTACTTTGTTTCTCTACTGTTTTCCATTTCAAGTGTCTGTGTATTTGCAATCTGATCTATCCATTGCCTAAATAACATAGACACACACCAGCACATGAGTCTATAATACCTTTAATTAATAATTATTAACTGAGATCACTCATAGGGTGATTTTTAGTTCAAGTGGTATCAGAGCTTTAGGCTGTAAGGTTAGACAAGCTTGTGTTGGTTTAGCTATTGAATGCTCACTAGATCAAAGCTCAAATTAGGAGAAGGAGAGTTGGTTGAAACTAATCCTAAAATTAGGAGAGTCTATCCTCGGAAGACAATGTCAGAGGAAGGTTCTGTAGGGCCAAACCCTCAATTCATAGAAAGTTTCCTAGCTATAAAGTCCATGGTAGAAGAAATGTATAGGGACTTTAGAAAGCATAAGGATGAAGATTCATCAAGCTCTAAACAAGACAAAGAAGAAGATGAGTCTCACTTCCATGAACACTCCAAAGGAAAAGGGAAAGAGGAAAACTTTCTCACACCTCCTAATAGCCCTGTGCATAATAAGAAAGCATCTTTGATTAAGCTAGATGTTAAATTTGATTTTCCTATATATGATGGAGAATTAAATGCTAAAAATTTGGACAATTGGATTAGACAAATTGAGGTTTATTGCAGAGTACATAACATTGACTCGGACAAGAGAAAAATTCAGCTGGCGAGCCTACACCTAGGAGGCACTACCTTGGTTTGGTGGGAAGGAAAAACCCAAGCTGACATAAAAATACATGGTAAGACCATCTCTGTCTGGAGTGAATTTGTTTATGCAATCAAAAAGCAGTTCTATCCATTGGCCTACATGCAACAAGCCATGATGAGTTGGAAAACTCTTTGGCAGTTGAAAGGGCAAAGTGTGCAAGGGTACACTCAAGAATTTAGAAAGAGATCATTATTCTAGGAATCTCATTAGACTCACTAGAGACTCTTTTGAAGTACATTGGTGGTCTATAGAGCTACATGAGGAATACCATCCTCATGTTTAATGCCACTAGTATAGATGAGGTATCTGTACAAGTTACTCATCTAGAAGCTAGAGGAAAGAATGGAAATCCAGAAGTTGAGGGACCATCCCAACCCACTGTAAGAAAGAGCAAGGAGAAAAGAAAGCAAAAGTGGAAAGCAAGGAAGGCTAACACTACAAAGAAAAGCAAAGCTTCATGCACTCACTATAAAAAGGATGGGCATGATGATGAGCACTGTTGGATTCTACAACTAGCGCTGATACCTAAGAAGTTTGAGGGCAAGAAGAAAAAGACTGTTGCAACTATTCAGAAAGATTTGGGGTCAAACTCGAGAGATGAAACAACCATTGAAGCCACAGGTATAAAAGGTAAGAATTTTGAGGCATCTACTAGTAATTCTGCTCAATATGTTATTGATGAAGAAAATGAGAGAAAAAGGCACAAGCTTTTCCATATTCGAGTTGTTTCCAAATACAAAAGATTGATACTTTGTTTGATAGTGGCTCACAAGTAAATTTAATTTCTGAGGCAATTGTAAAGAAATTGGGATTAGCAACTACACCTCATAAGAAACCATACACATTAGGATGGTTGAATGATAAAGCACAACTACAAGTGACTAGACAGTGCAAACTCAAGTTTTCTTTTGGGCCAGCATTCGTAGATGAGGTTGAGTTAGACATAATTCCTTTGGATATATGTGGGATTGTTTTAGGAAGTCTTTACTTGTATGATAGGAAAGCTATTTTCTGTAGAGATGATAACAAGTATCTACTTGTTAAAGATGGAATCGAATACTTTGTAAGATATCATAAACTCAAGAATAATTATACTCTCATAAACTCGGGGCAAATGAAAAGAATGATAAATTCATGCAAACAATTCTTACTAATGGTTGTAAAGGAAAAGAAACCTGATAAAACCAATGTATTTGAGGGCTGTAATACTAAACAACAAGCTGATATAGAAAAGGTTGTTTCAGAATATGATATCTTGTTTCAAGAACCTAAAGGTCTGCCACCCAAAAAAGAAATAGTACATGATATTATTTTGCAGCAAGATGCTCCATTGCCTAAAATTGGAATGTATAGGTTATCTACTTTAGAGAATGCTAAAATCAAGAAGCAGGTGGAGGAGTTACTCGAGAAGGGGTTCATCAGGCCTAGCACATCACCATGTGGGTCAACAATCGTTTTGGTGAGAAAGAAAGATGGCTTGTGGAGAATGTGCATGGACTACCGAGCACTGAATAAGATAACAATAAAAAATCGTTATCCCCTTCCTCGCATAGATAATCTTTTAGATCAATTGAAGGAAGTTGTTTATTTCACCAATCTAGACTTGCACAGTGGATACCATCAAGTTAGAGTTGTACAACAAGATGCATGGAAGACTGCTTTCAAAACAAAGAAGGGATTGTATGAGTGGCTGGTTATGCCTTTTGGCTTAACTAATGCTCCTACTACTTTCATGAGATTAATGAATGATGTACTCAGACCTTTTCTTGATGATTTTGTTATTGTGTGTCTGGATGACATTCTGATTTGTAGTAAAATGTGGGAAGAACACTTAAAGCATGTTAAGCAAACATTAGATGTTTTGAAAATAGAGAAACTTCATGTTAAACTCTCAAAATGTGAATTTGGTAAAACATCTCTAAATTATTTGGGTCATATAGTAGGGGGTGGTGAATTGAAAATAGATCCCTCTAAAGTGGCAGTCATTGTAAACTAGCTTAAACCCAAGTCTGTTATAGAAGTGAGAAGCTTCTTAGGAGCAACACAATATTGGAGGAAGTTCACTTCTAACTTTTCCTCAATTGCAGCTCCCTTACATGCTTTAACAGGATTGAACAAGGTATTTCAGTGGGGAGGAAAACATCAGAAAGCCTTCGACACCTTGAAAGAAAAGATTAATACAACACCTGTACTAGCACTTCCTAATCTGCAAAGACCATTTGAGATCCAAATAGATGCCAGTGACTATGCCATGGGAGCAATGTTGACATGGCACGGTAAACCCATATGTTATCATTCTGAGACTTTTAATCCTACAGTAGTTAACTATCCTACATATGATAAAGAAATGTGTGCATTAGTTCAGAGTGTGAAAAAGTGGAAACATTACTTAATGGGCAAAGAGACAGTAATACATACTGATCATCAACCACTTCAATATCTACACTCCCAAACTAAGTTGCAGCATTCAAGACATTACAGATGGATGTGTTTTCTACAACAGATTCATTTAGTCATCAAATATAAAAAGGGCATACATAATAAAGTTGCAGACATGTTATCTAGACCCATTATAAATGCATCTACTACACTTAAGCATAATTATGTGCTACATGAAATCTACATTGAAAAATATGCTCAAGATATAGACTTTAAATATGTATATGTGACTTTGAGTCAAGGCAAACGAGTAGAAGAATTGGATTACTATGTTAAGGACCGACTCTTATACCATTGTGGGAAACTCTGTATTCCACAAATAGAGAGAGTAAATATAATTAGAGAAGCACATACTTCTCTGATATTAGGTCACTTTGGGGTAAGTAAAACAGTTGCACAATTGCAAAGATTTTGTTATTGGCAAAAAATGAATGAAACAGTTTCTAGATATGTAACAGGGTGTACTATGTGTGCTAAAAGCAAGCCCAACAATAGAAAACTAGGCTTGTACACTCCATTACCAGTACCTTTTCACCCTTGGGAAAGTGTTTCCATGGATTTTGTTGGAGGAATGCCTAAATCTAGAAAATCTCATGATTATCTATATGTTGTTGTGGATAGGTTCAACAAAATGTGTATTTTTATACCTTGTAATAAACATATTACATCTGAACAAACTACAAAACTGTTCTTTGAACATGCATGGGTTCATTTTGGATTACCCACTTCTATTGTATTTGATCGAGATACCCGATTTGTGGGGAAGTTTTGGTCAAGTCTGTGGGAATTGATGGACACCAAACTAAAGAAAAGCACAACTTTTCATCCACAAACTGATGGCCAAACAGAAGTGGTTAACAGGACAATGATCTAGTTACACAAAGGATATTGCAGCAAACACCCTAAGCTTTGGGATGAACATTTGTGTTATGTGTAGCATGCTTACAACAGAGAAAAACATTATTCTACACAAAGATCTCCTTTTGAGACCCGTTTTGGTTTCACACCAAGGTCTCCTTTGGATTTTGTTCTTGGTAAAGATACCACAGTTGAAGGACATAGTGATGTGGACAGGGCAACTAGGTTCACTGAACAAATCCAAGAGATGCACCAGGCAGTACAGGAACAGCTAGAAAAGATCCAAGCCAAATATAAGGCTAGGCATGACAAGCATTGGATGGAGCATAGTTTCCAAGTTGGTGACCAAGTCTGGTTATATATCAGCAAGGACATGATGCAAGGTGAAGGTAAAAAGCTAAAGCCTATCAGGCATGGACGTTTTAAAATACTTGAGAAGATTAGTGAAAATGCTTTTCACCTTGATCTACCAGCTTACATGCACACCTACTCAGTCGTAAATGCAGATTTCTTGAGATTGTTTGAATGTTCAATGATTGAGGATCCTAAAGAGCAGAGTCAATTGCCTTCTATTGATGATCTACTACCTGAATATCTTAATGAATTGCAGGAAGACACAGTCTTGGACAGGAAGGTGAGGATGACGTGTAGAGGAGATGTTGAGTACCTCAGGATTGGGCTCAAAGGTTCAAAGCCAAGCAGTGCAAAGTGGATTGAGATTGGACAAGATAGAAAATAGTAACCTCACTTAGTCGATGCTTGAAAAACTAACTTTTGGTGGTCCAAAAGCTTTTTCAGTGGGAAGGCCGTGATCCAAATTAGATCCAAGAAGAATTATCAG
>APFE030263615.1:0-18095 GCA_000404065.3 Pinus taeda
TTATTATTAATATTATTATTATTACTATTACATAGACTATTAATGTTAATGTCTTTATTATTATCATAATCACAGCTTTCATTAATATTATTAAATGAATTAATATTCTTATTAAAATCATTATTATTATTATCATAATTACAGCTTTCATTATTATTATCACATGAAATAATATTCTTATAAAAATCATTATTCAATTCACTATTAATCCTATTGCTATGGTTATTCTTCTTGTTATATGAATTATAATTAATCTCGTTGATCTTATTAAACCTCCCATAATTGCTTTTATATTCACCACTATTAATAATATTAACATAGCCACTACTATTATTGTTGTTAATCCAATTTTTAATAAATTAATCCCTGTTGTTATGCAAACAGCCGCCATTTCACCTGTTCGAATAAACCGGGAGATTAATGTTATCGCTAACCATACTATGACATCCATCGTTCAAGAGAATAAAGTAATTTGTCCGACCGTCGTTTGAAGACTCACCTGTCATACGCCATACCACGCTGTCCAACGATTCGCTGGTAGACTGCCAAGCGATGTGGGAGCAGATTGCAGGAGCGTTCAGGAGGATTCCAAGCGCGGGAGGCAGTCTACCAGCGAATCGTTGGACGACGTGGTATGGCGTATGACAAGTGAGTCTTCAAATGGTGGTCAGACAGATTACTTTAGTCTCTTGAACGATGGATGTCATAGTATGGTTAGCGGTAACATTAATCTCCCGGTTTATTCGAACAGGCGGAATGGCGGCTATTTGCATAACAACAGGGATTACGTTATTAAAAATCGGATTAACAGCAATAATAGTAGTGGCTATGTTAATATTATTAATAGTGGTGAATATAAAAGCAATTATGGGAGGTTTAATAAGATCAATGAGATTAATTATAATTCATATAACAAGAAGAATAACCGTAGCAATAGGATTAATAGTGAATTGAATAATGATTTTAATAAGAATATTATTTCATGTGATAATAATAATGAAAGCTGTAATTATGATAATAATAATGATTCTAATAAGAATATTAATTCATTTAATAATATTAATGAAAGCTGTGATTATGATAATAATAAAGACATTAACATTAATAGTCTATGTAATAGTAATAATAATAATATTAATAATAATGACTTCAATAATAAGAATAAGAATATTATTTCATGTGATAATAACAATGAAAGCTGTAATTATGATAATAATAATGATTTTAATAAGAATATTAATTGATATGATAATATTAATGAGAGCTGCAATTATGATAATAATAAAGTCATTAACATTAATAGTCTATGTAATAGTAATAATAATAATATTAATAATAATGACTTCAATAATAAGAATACGAATATTATTAGTATTAGTAGGAGGGTTAATGATATAGATAAGGATAAGGTTAACGACAGTATTTGTAATAGTTTTATTGATAGCAATATGCAGGATTATAATTGTCTGAATAGTAATAAGGTTAACAACTTATGTAGCTCTGATATTTCTTGCCCTGATGTCAATGTTTTTCCGGTTAATAGCAAAGAGGTTTTCCTTCCCTCTTCCTCCCGGAATAATAAGGTGGTTAACCTTTCTTGCTTCTCTTTCGCCCCTTCGGTTTTTAGTCTTTTAAACAAAGGTCTTAACTTCGCCCTTGCTCCGAGAAGAATCCCGGTGGACGACATTATTTGTGATGTTGAATATGGGATTAGAGATCTCCCTGACAATATTAAGGACATCATTAGGCAAGATTGTGCTGTCATCCTTAGGAGGGCTAAGCCCCCTCGAAGGAACCTCAACATGGGGGAACTCTATGCCCTGAAGTCCTTAAATCAGAATGATGATATTGTCATTTTGAAAGCTGACAAAGGAGGGGCTACGATTATCCTTAACAAGTATGATTACCGTAAGAAGATGTTAGATCATCTTCACAATAGCGGCAGTTATAAGAAACTGCCCAAGAACCCTCTGAAGAAGATCTCCAGGACAGTGGCTCTAGCCATCAAGTCTAGCAGCTCGGTGGGTTCACTGTGCCATAAGCTCATTGAGAGCAGTCCTTTTACTCCTAGGATCTATGGGTTGCCTAAGATTCACAAGGAAGGGGCCCCTCTAAGGCCTATTGTCAACACCATTGGTGGTCTGACATACCTTCTGGCCAAATTTCTGGCCCTTAAACTAAAGCCCCTGGTTGGCCGCACTGAGTCCTTCGTAAAGGACTCTGCATCCTACATCATGGAGCTCAAGGATATTAGGCTTAACCCTGAAGACATTCTGGTCAGTTTTGATGTGGTCTCCCTATATACTTGTATCCCTATTAAGGAGGCCTTGGAAGTGATCTATCGCTTGACTGATCCCGATACCGCTCATCTGGTGGAGATTTGTCTCACTTCCACTTTCTTCTGTTTCGAGGGTGAGTTCTTTGAGCAGACATGTGGTGTGGCTATGGGTTCCCCTCTTTCCCCGATTGTTGCGAACCTCTTTATGGAGGATTTCGAAGCCAAAGCTCTACCCTCGGCTCGTCTTCTTCCCAAGCTTTGGAAGAGGTATGTAGATGACACTAATGTCATCTGGCCCCATGGCTAGGAGGAGCTTGATCGTTTCTTCGATCACTTGAACGATCAGTCCTCTGCCATTAAGTTCACCATGGAAAAAGAGAATGATGGTTGCCTCCCTTTTCTGGATATTCTTATTTCGAAGAACAAGGACGGCTCTCTCTCCCACTCCGTGTTCCGAAAGAAAACATATACTGAGCAGTATCTTCATGCCGATTCCCATCATTTCCCTGCTCAGAAGATTGGTGTTCTCAACACCCTAGCTACACGTGCCCTTAGGATTTCGGATAAAGAGAGCTTGGAGAAGGAGAGATCCCATCTCTTGGATGTCTTCGTGGAGAATGGATATAGTAGGCGCCTTGGTCAGAAGGATTTTATCAAAGCCTCCAGAAATGCGTTAATCAAGAAAGAACCGAGGGAGCATCGTCTAGGTGTCCATCTCCCATATGTCCAGGGAACCACGAAAAGGATTGCTCAGATACTTAAGAGATTCAATATTCCCTCGACCTTTAGGCCCCTCAACACCATCTGAAACTCCCTCCGATTGGTGAAGGATCCTGTGAACCCTAAGGATATGAAGGGTGTTTATTTGATCCCATGTTCCTGTGGGACACCCTATATAGGGGAAACGGGACACTCCATCCAGCAGAGAATTAACGAACATGTGGCTAACCTGAGACATGGGAGAACCAAGTCTTCAACGTTAGCAGAACATGTGGATAAGACCAAGCATCAGGTCTGTATTGAGGAGGCCAAGGTCGTGGCCAAAGTTGCTCAGTTCCATCATCGTAAATTCAGGGAAGCTATTGAAATTGAAAGAAGGCCTATCAATCTCAACAGAGATGATGGCTGGAAATCAGTAGATCTTGGATCCCTGCCCTTTCGTCCTAGTTTCCTCCTTTTTTTCCGTTTTAGTCTCCTTCCTGTCTTCCCTTTCTGTCTTGATCTAGGTGTTTTTATTTAACATTTTTATGGTTTTATTTATTTATTTATATTTTACTATTATTATATCGTATACAGGGTATTCATTATTTATTATTTTTATTATTTATCTATAAATATATATTTTTTATTTTATTAAATATTAATTTTAACTAATACCTTTAATTCTATATTTATTATAAATAGTTAGGATTATTGTCATATATATTATTTACTAAGTTAATAGTTTAATTACTATGCAATGTGACGAGTATATTGTATAGATTGTTATTTAAATATTTTTATTATTAATACATAATGTTACTTTTTTACCTCTATCATTTTTTTTTTTATATTATTATATATATATATATATATATATATATATATATATATTATAATATATATTTATATATATAATATATATATATATATATATATATTATATATATATATTATAATATAAATATATTATATATATTATATATTATTTATTTCAAAAGAAAAAACGAAACATTTTATTGAGATTATAAAACGTTTACATTGTATATGCCGAAGCATCACTGTTCATTCTGAGTTTCTTTCAAAACTGGATTGCAAAATATTCTGCCTTATGCCTGCTGAACTGATCCGTTTAAGTACTGTGAATGTCTCTGAATTGTGCTGATCCGTGTTTCTTTAATGCCGGGTGTACATACATAGAGACTATAGAAAAACATGTAAGAGAGAAAAACTGAAATGGGACTCCTCCGAATTGAGGAAAACAACCCACCACTGTTCCTGAAAAGATTTTTAAAAAAAGCCACGGAATCGTAGCTGTAGGATTTGTGGTTTTACGCATTTTCTGTTTGATAAAAACAACAATTTCTTACCACAGAAATCAGATAGGTTGATAAGGGGGTTGGATCGATCTGCTAATTCATCCATGATCGTTTTCTACTATTTGCCAGCAGCCCAGATCTTGTTGAAGACCGTCTTTTGAGAGCTTATCTGCCATGTCGTTTCTTTCCCTGTAGATGTGACATATGGAAAAACTGTTAAACATTGATTTTAGTCTTTGAATTTCTCCCAGAATTTGTTTTAAGATTTGATTGCTGCATGTACTTTGACCGTTTACCCATCTGATCACATTTTGGGAGTCCCCAAAAATTTGAATAAAGAGGGTGTGCCTTTGGATGAGCCAACATAAAAGGAGTTTAAGGGCAAGCAGTTCTGCAAAATTATTGGAGCCTGTTCCTAACCCCACAGAAGATTTTAGAGAGAATGATGGGGATTCATGGATGACAAGTCCTGCTCCTACTTTGTTATTTTGAGAAGCACCGTCGAAAAAGGCCCAAGGGATTCCTTCTGAGATCTGTACTTCGGGGACAGTTCTTTGGGAGGAGGATTCCTTAGGTTCTGGAATGCTAGAAAAGATGGCAGCTCCCTGAACTGCAGTGAGTGCTATAGGGGTATCTTTGTCCTGGAAGATGCTCCTATTTCTAGCTATCCAAATCCCCCAACTGATGATTAGGGGGAGGTTGCGCAGGTTCCCATCCGGATGCTCGTTCCACTACTTCTGCCATGCTTCTTGAATATTGTTGCCTTCCCAAACGAGCTTTTTGTTCAATAAAATTCCAGTCTCACACCATATCTTTAGTGCTTCTGGGCATTTAAGAAAAAGGTGATTAATGGATTCAGCTTCTGCTTTACATAAGGTGCATCTCCCAGGCCCGTGCATGAATTTGGACTGCAGAATATCCCAGGTTGGGGTCTTGCGCCTTAAAATGCACCAGAAAAGGATTTTAGATTTTGGGGGGCTCTTAAGCTTCCAAAGCTATTTCGACCACCACTCCGGATCTCCCCAACCTTTCCTTGTCATAAGGAAAGTGTACCCATTCTTTGGTGAGTATTCCCCTGAGTCTGCATGAGCCCAGATGAGCTCATCTTGCCTGTCGCTTAGCCTTACATTGGACCTGAAGAGTTCCTGAGTGAAGGCATTCCAATCAATCCACCATCTTTGCTCCAAATCCAACTCTTCTCCATTCTTCCAGGCTTGCCCCCAAATGATTGAGAAACCTGGTTTCTCCACTTAGCTGAGGAAGCGGAGACCTTTTTCTTCCATGTGCTGAACCAGGTCTGGGGAGAGGGCATAGTTGCCATTACAGCCCACCCAGGGGTCCTTCCCAATCTTTACCTTTTCACCATTCCCGATCTTCCAAGCTAAACCTTGCTCAACCACCTTAAAGGACTCCAAAGTGGCTTTCCAAATTGCAGAAACATTCTTTTGGGTCTTGATTGGGTTCCTGATCCAGTCTTCCAGGGGGGTTGGATCAATATATTTTCTTTTTACCGTTCTTGTCCAGAGGTTTTCCATCTTTATAAGGCACCAACCTGATTTGGCAGCCAAAGAAAGTCTGAAGTCTGGGAGGCTTTTTATCCCCCAACCACCCCAATCCTTTGGTTTCGCCACTTTCTCCCATGCAACCCAAGGGAGATTCGAGTTTTCTTTGGTCCCTGCCCACAGAAATCTGCTACATATTCTCCTGATTTTCTCCAGAACTCCTTTTGGAACCCAAGTTAAAGCTGCCCAGTAAACTGGGATGGCAAGAAGCACAGATTTTATTAAAGTCAGGCGCCCTGCTCTGGATAGCCATTTGAAGCTCCAGTTACTGATTCTTGCTTCAATCTTTGCAATTAACCAAGATCAATCCTCCTTTCTATAATCATTTGGCTTCAGCCAGAACCCCAGGTGCTTGAAAGGAGAGCCCATGTTGCACATATCATATGGGAAGAGAAGACTGAACTTCTCCTTTTCAATTCTGTTTAAGCCTTCTTCAATGATTTGAGATTTCTTGGAGTTGATCTGCATTCCTGTAGCTTTCAGAAATAGCTCAAGAATGATTTTTAATTCCTTAAGTTCATTGGGGGAGCCGTTAGTAAAAATCAGGATATTGTCTACAAAGAGTAGATGAGAAATGAACAAGTTTACTGCTGCCTCTATACTGTTTATCTTACCTTCCCTTTTGCTCTTATGAATCAGCTGACTTAGACCTTCAGCCACTAGGAGGAATAACAGAGGGGACAGAGGGCAGCCTTGCCTTAGCCCTCTCTGTCCTTTGAAGAAAGAGGTAGCGGCTCCGTTGATGAGGATAGCATAGCTGACATCCGTTATACACCCCATGATCCATCTGATGAAGTCCACTTTGAAGCCAAGGTGCATTAGGAGCATGCGGATATATGTCCAGTTTATCCTGTCATAGGCCTTTGAGAGGTCAATTTTAATCACCGCTCCCCTCTTGTTTTTCATCTTAACACTGTGAAGGACCTCCTGAGCCACCCCAATTGCCTCATGTATTTGTCTTCCGTTCAGGAAACCAAATTTTTCAGGAGAGATATGCCTTGATAAAATTGGTTTGATCCTGAGAGCTATTACTTTTGCGATTATCTTGTAGATGCTGTTGCATAATGAAATAGGTCTGAAGTCCTCAAAGGATTCTGGTGCTTCCTTTTTAGGGATGAGAGCGATGAAAGTTGCGTTGAAAGGACTGTAGAATTCTCCCTTTGATCTTGACTCCTCCACCACTTCTGTGATTTCTTCGCTTATCTGCTCAAAAAAGTGTGAAAATAGCTCAACAGACCAACCATCCGGCCCTGGGCTTTTTTCTTTTTCCATAGACTTTATTACACTTTCCACCTCCTCCTTGGTGACAGGATCCATTAGTTGGTCCGCTTCTTCCTCCTCCACATATCTATGGAAACATTGTGCTGTTTGGATGACCTCCGCTAAGGTGATCTCACCTGGATTTTTGAAGAGGGATTGGAAATGTTTCACCCCAAGGGATGAAAGAGCTTCGAAGGTCTTGGCTTCCCTTCCATCTTCAGCTTTTAGGCTCCAAATAGTATTGGCGCTCTTCCTCCCTTTAGCATAGTTGTGAAAGAAACTGGTGTTTTCATCCCCTACTTTAAGCCATATTGCTCTGCTCTTAAGTCGCCATTCTTCCTCCTTTGCTAGCAGTATCTGATTCTTGAGCTTCTCCAGGCCTACGATTTTCTCCTTTGAATCTTGAGTCGCATAACTATCCGCCTCTATGCTTTCTAGCCTTTGTAGTTCCTCATTTATCCTGGTTAGGTCCTCATTTTGTTTTAATTTCCTGTCCTTTGCCCATGATATTGTTGCCTTTTTCAATCTTTTAAGATTTTCCATAAATAAGAATCCTTTATTCTCTTGGGATCCTCTAACAGGGTGAATCCATGTTTCATTAAACAACTTATTACAGGATTCATCTTGGAGCCAGGAAGCATTGAATTTGAAAGGGGCAGGGGGTTTTGTGGGACCTTTGGATAGCTCTATATATATCGGAAAATGATCCGAGGGCCCTCCTTCTTCTACCCATTGCCTGAAAAGAGGAATTGCAGCAGCCATTTCCTCATTAATTAGGAAGCGGTCTAGTCGCTTTGCCACCCTTGCTTCTCCTACTCTTTTATTCCGCCAGGTAGGTTTCAGCTTGATGAGGTTTGCATCTAAAAGATTGTTTGAGGCTAAAAGATTTTTGAAGAAATCAGATTGCGGATCCTCTCTTGCATTTGGGCCCCAGGTCTCCGCTCTGCCTAAAGAGAAGTTTAGGTCTCCTCCCATCACCAAGAATTTGTCCTTCATGAGCGAACTTTCCATCAAACCATTCCAGAAGGGGATCCTTCCTTGACAAGGCCCATAGATATTAATAATAGTAACAGGAAAATCAAAATCCGTAGACTGACACTCGATCCCCATCACTTGCTTCATTCCCCATTGATTCAGGATCTTGATTCTGCCTTCTCTGATCCCCACAGCCGAGCCACCTGAATGGCCATCAGCATCCAAAGCTGAGAAAACCCATCCTGGGATAAGTACTTTGAACAATGATATAATGTCCTCCCCTTTTCCCAGGGTCTCCTGGAGAAGGATTACATCCGCCTTGGAGTTCAAAACTAACTCCCTCAAGGCCAGTTTTTTGGGTGTACTGGCTAAACCCCTACAGTTCCATGAGGATATGATCATTTTAAAACCAGCCTGGGGCTTTGCACTGCTCTAAGTGCCCCTGTGATGGAAAGTTGCTTCCCATCTGCCACATCGAAAATATCCTGGACTTTGGCCGCAGAAAGTTTTGACTTCCTACCCCTTTTTTTCCCTGGCTGGGACAGGGATGGGGAAGGATCTATGCCCCCCATAGAAGGCAATGAATCAGTTTTTGAAACCAGAGAGCGAAGGTTATAATGGCATTGAGGAAGCAGGGCCTGGGAGGAGGGATCAAGGCAACACCCATCACGCTTCAAATCTAGGGAAGGAAAAACAACCGATATATTTTCAATGCAGTTTTCCAAACAGTTTCCCACATTGCTATCGATCGAACATGCATTTTTACCAAATTGATCAGGAGGGGAGGAATTAATAAGCAGATCAGCAACTAAATGATCATTCAAACTTTTTTCTTTATTTGTAATAGGAGGAGAGATGGGAAGATTCAGATTCCTATCCTTTTGATCCACGTTTGGGCTTGGAGCTGTGCTAGGAGACTCCTCGACCGCGACCTTCGGTGCTTCCTTTGTGTGCGTTCCCTCTTTCGACAGATCCTTCGGAAGTTCTTGAATGTCAGCTCCCTGAGCCTGGTCCCCCTGCTGTGGGTCACTGCCCATTAATTCCTCCTCCTGTGTTACAGAGAGCTCTATGGGATTTTGATGCTAAGAGCGCTGATAGATTGTTTGCTGGAACCTCCTCCTCCGTCTTCCCAGGGGGCACTTCTTAGCTAAATGCCCATATTCGTGGCATTGATGGCAGCGGAAAGGCAAGTACTCATAATCCAAAATTTGTTCAAAAACATAATCCTTGTATTGAAGATTGATTTTCTCTGGCAATCCCCAGCTAGGATTTAGGCTTACCAGAATCCGCGCCATGGCCCTGTTGTTTGTTTCCAGAAAGGACATATCAATTTCTAGGTAGGTACCCAGTCTATTCCCGATTGCCTTAAACACTGATTCGACCCAGAGGAATGATGGCAAGCCTGGCGCCCTAACCCATACCGGAAATACATCGACTTTTTCATGCGTTGCATCAAACATGGGGCTCCAGATTTTGAATAGCACCGGAATGTGCCCAAGAGACCAGTTCCTCTGCAAAACCCATTCTGCTGCCTCTTTGGAATCAAAATGAACAGAGAACCAACCTTTAGCAAGAGTCAGGACCCGAAAATCTCTCATTAGGTCCATTTGCCAATTCCTCTTCCCCCAGGATTTGATGAAATCAGAAGAAAAGATCTTACCTCTTACTCTACCAACCAGGGTACTTTCAGCAACCTTCAACACTTCTTCGATTTTGACGTCCATCCCCAATACCAGGTTTCCTTCAAGCCCTTGAGATTTAATCAATCTCTGTTTTTTCCTTGACCCTTCAGAGGGTTTAGTAACTCTGGGGATATCTCCTAGGGCTTCCTTCTCCTGCAGCCCTCTGAGTGTGCTAGGACCGAAGTATTGGGAGATAAGGCTAGCCTCCAAACAAATCTCCTTCGACAAATTTGGTAGGAAATTTAGGGGATCAAGACAAGGCTGATTGGTTACCTGAGACCCTTGTAATGGTCGCCTATCGATCCCCCTTGGGTCCTGTGGATCTTCAGCGCATTGATCCGACCCTCCTGTCTCTATTGCGCTATTTCTGGCATCTGCGATTGAAGCCCTTGAGATAGGGGCCGAGCTTCTCGCGTTTCTAGTTGGGATATGCCCTTGCTTCACTCCTAAGATGACAAAATCTTCCAGGCCGCCTGAAAGAACCGGTTCAGCAACCCCTTGAGACCCTTTGCTTCCGAGAGGTGGGTTGATCTGATTAGTCTGCGCGGTCCTCTGACTCATGCTTTGGGGCGAAAGATGAGGTTTTCCTTCTTGAAATGCATTTGCCGTTTCGAGCCGGTCCTTTGGCAAAATGGAGGGGATAAGGGTCGGTTTTTTTGGCTCCGAACAAAAGGGACGTGTGGCTGGGACTTCCACCGTTCCGAAGAAATGTTTAACGTTTTGGGGGGTTGGGTCTTCCCCCCAAATGGAAAGAATATCCTCCATGGAAGGGTCTAAATCGATGCCCTCGCCCGCATTAGCCATGGAAACTTCCTGGATAAATAGCCGTTGTCAGAATGTCGGGTGCTGGAAAGTCACGGACCGTAAAACCGCTACCTGTATTCCTCTGCAGAAAACTTCCGCTCTTTGCAGCTACTAACCCTCCTGGCGTCTGTGCTTTGACTTAGCTAACCTCCACCTGCCGATGACCTTCTGTCTGCCACCAGGACGAGATCTACCTGCTCCCTGTCCATCGATGTTGGGCCCTAACCTCGGCCCTACGGGCCTTGATCTCTATTATATATTTTTATTATACATTACTTAATTGTATATAAGTATTATTAAGGTTTTAGGCTAATTTTTTAGGGTATTTATTCACCTAATTCCTTAAATATAAATATTAAGGAAATGTGGGTATATTGATTATATTATGTATACTAGTATATATTGTCAGTATGAAATATGAACTTATGTAGTATACATATATTATTATTGATTTTAATATATATGTGTTCTTATTATTTATTTTTTACTATACATTATATTGTATTATTATACATTAGTATATATTAATATTCTATTATTCTGATATACGAACTCCTTTCTCCACTTTTGACTTTTCTCCATTGATTGTAGTTATATTTGTATAATTAAAAGTTGTAATAAAATTATTTTTAAACTAACCTTAAGTAAATATGGGAATTTTTACCTAATTTATCTTTGTTCCAAAAGGATAGTAATTAATATTAGGGTTAAAGGTGTTTTATATATTATTATTATTATGATTAAATAAATAAACTATTAATCTGTTTTATTTTTTACCTAGTTTAACTGATTTCTACTAATAGAATAATAAATATTGGGAAGAATAATATTAATTAGAATATAATAAGGTCCTTGGGTAAAAATTAGACGTTAATTGGTTTTAGCTGTTGGAATCTCTGATCGAACTATTTAAAGCGCTGGACTAGATCTATCTCCTCAACTTGTCCTAACGATGAACCACACTAGTTGGTTCGAAATGCGGCAAAAGTCTTACCTAATGTAATTTACGCCGAAATCTTCTTATAACTATGATGGATCACATAAGCCTCAATTCTACATTTTTTTGTTATTAAAAACAATATGGCCATTTTTTAAAATCCCGATTTTAGGCCAAAGGAGACATTTTAACAAGGCACCAATTTCGCTCGGAATTTGGCCGGAGTTGGCCGGATTCCGCCCGCCAGAAAAATTCCAAATTGTGTCTCCATTAATCCTGCGCAGTCAACAAAAGTCAACCAAAACTTTGATTGCCTTTATCTTCCTCATCCGAACTCGGATTGACGAACTGTTCACACCATCGCGATCAGGATGACGAGATCTACACTCTGGTCCTATTTCAAAAGCATTATGATCACTTTGATTTTCGAGCTTCCATAAGCCCTCTTTGTCCTGTGTGTGTCTCTGGAGCCACCTGGATCAATCCTCCCCACTAAGGAGCTTTTGGTCCTCCAAAAGCATAAAAAATAATCTGCAACTTCTCTGTACCTTGTCTACATCACAAGCATCCTGAAAGGTCTTGCTTCCTTCTCCTTCAGCTTTGTTCTTCGGAGCCTTAAGTGATGAGCCGACACCTGCAACCTCTGCAACCTGTAGTACATTGTTTTTCAAATTACATGCTTGACTTTCATGACCAACTAATGACCCAAGCATCCCATACTTACCACGAGTTTATAGCACATACTCGGTGGTCAAGTTTACATAAGGATGGACACAATACCCCAACTATGACAACAAGGACAATATATCATTGTTGCTTCAACAAGTGATAGAAAACACATCATCACTGCAACACATGACTTACAACAATAAGGCCAAACCTATTATTTCTTTGACAAGTGATGAAAACACGACATCACTTTCACAGTTTATCATGCAACACAAAATAAGAACAAACATCATTGTTTCTTAACAAGTGATGGAAACACATCATCACTTTTACATTTTAAAATGCAACAAATGATTTACAAAAGCATGACCATGACAAGCTAACATTTTTAGAAACCATTTTTTGCTTATCAAGGTGAATGGGTCACCTCCTTGTGGTGCATTCGATGGTCGAACAACTGCTTCACCTGGTTCATGCACCGATACTTTGTCTTTAAGGTACTGCTCTGGATGGAGCCTCCAACATGTGGCTCTTTGATGGCCACTTCTGTCACAATGACTGCAATACATCTTCTTCCTCCAATTTTTCTTAACATGTTTCTTTCCCTACTGTTGAGAGGGTCGTTCATGCCTCGACTTTGTTTGTGCTGCTATTCTTTTCCAACACTTAAAAAATGTATGGTTATGTAATCCAGAAAAGATACATGTTTTCTGATGCCATGTTTTATGCTTACATTAACAACATGGTTATAATCGAAATGAAAATTCGAATGTCGAGAGTGGTTACACCTTTCCTTGTTGCCTCTGGTGTATGGAAATGATATCTTACCTTAGCTCTTTCCCTGCCATGGGAAATCCCATGGGATGATGGGGGTGTGTTCCCATCATTCTCTTTCCTCAACAATTTTGACGATGTCTCGAAAGCATATGACACCTTTGAGTGTTCTCCCTTAATGTATCTCAAGACTGCAAATTGAGGTCTCTGCACAACCTCCAATGGTTGAGTTATGCCTTGGTTATTAACACCAAGTTATTTTTCCTCCTCGTACCTCGTCCTGGTAAGGAGCCTCATGTTTGTCCCTATAATTGGGATCTCCAAATCTCCAATAGAAATCATACTATGTGAAGACGAAACTGAAAGGAAATCAACATCTTTTACCTCCTCTATCAATTTGGAAAGAACTGATGAGGGCTTCTCATTATCTGTTGTTGGTGGTTCGCTAGCTATCTTGGCGTATTCCCCAACTTCCTTTCTGACATACCCAAGTCTTGCCTCACAGGGTAATTCTTCTACTTTGATGGGGTTGACAATGCCTTGGCCATTAATGCCCAAGAATTTTCCTTCATACCCCATTCTCTTCAACAGTTTGGAGCCAATTCATGTGGTATGATTTTCAAAAACAGTGAAATCATCATCTGGAAACATACATGAATTTAGAGAATTACTTTTTACCTCGCATGGGTCACGCTACAACTTTTCCAAGGCCTCGTCCTTTGCTTGCAGTTGTCGTTGCAAACTATGTTTTTCCTCTTTCTCTTCATGTAGACGCATCTTCAATTCAACGTTCTCTATTTGAAGATTATGTTTGTTGTGCTTCAGTTCTTCCAGGGCCTCTTCCATGGCTTGCAATTGAAGCTGAAATCACTCCTTTTCCTCAATCTCTTTTTGTAGAGTTTCATACATTATTTCCACTCTTTTGGAGATTTGGAGCATGGTCTCGTACATCGCTTTTTCATCCTCTATCGCTGCACGTTCCATTGTTCACTCTTGCAATTCACATCCACACAAAGACCGCTCTGATACCACTTGATCTAGGTCCAGGTGTGATAAAGGACCCTTCGAAGACCTTTTACTTCCGTGATGTGTTAAATTGCATTTTTAAAAGAACATAAATGAATACATATGCATGTTGAAAAGAAGAGGAACATGACATTCATCAACACATGAAAACATAGCTGTTGATAACAGAGTTCGTCCAGGAGGGACTACGTCTCTAGGCCCCGGTGTCAAGATGGTGTAGGTCGCCGCATTAAGTGCTTGTCAATAGTGATGATGTACATAAGAGGTGATGTCACTATCATATAAGTAAAAATGCCCTCACGTAGGAGTGGCTCCAAGAGATGTTCCACTACAGGAACTCTCAGTCAAAAGGACTCTTATCAGTATGACGTAAACTCATGCATGATGAGCATCCCGTCAACATGGCATAAAATGGATTTCAATGCAAACATACATGGCGACAACATGAATATCCCATCAACATAACGACAAAAGGATCTCAAACAAAACATGACGAATCATGACAATAAGTACATCTCACAAATGATTCCTCATCACATCAAACAGAAATCATGAGACAAGTAAGAAAACAAGATCCCACATCAAACATTAAACAAGGATTTGTGTAGCACAATGCATAGTAAAACGAAGTACATGAACACACTACATATACCTCAAATCTAGGGGCCATCTGAAGAAAAGGATGTCAAACTACTGAAGCTGGCTGTATCATCAGTCTCGCGGAATCGAATCTCATGGAATGACTGCTTGCACATGAATGCTGACACCTGCACTCCACTTTGAAAAGTGGCTGAAAAATGAAATGAGTAAATGGAAAATTTGAATGCACCATCAAATTTGTGGCATCGAATAGTGCAAAATCGACTATCAAATTTCTGAATTTTGAGAAAGTGGAAATCTGGGGCTCAAGGAATCTTTTAGATTCCCCTAGATTCCTCAAAGATTCCCTCCTTTGGGTCCTCTGCAAATATGTTGCTCAGATCAAGAAATTGACTGTGCCATCGGGTTTGTGTCGCTGAGAGGTGTAAGATCGACATAAAATTTGTCCAATTTGGACACTGCAAAAATTTCACCCTCTTGGATATTTTGCTCAATCATGGTTCCACCTGCAAATAAATTAATTAATAATTGTCTCACCTCGATTTCCTTGTGCGCTCCTGGTTCTCCATGTCTGCCTGGGCACACTGATGACTGAGTTTAAATATGCAAAAGGGGGGCAAAGTTTACAAAAACTTCGTTGGCGGGTTGGCTGAAGATTTGAATATTGTGGAGGAGGTTGGGAGGTCAAACCACGCCCCCTCCCTTTTTTTACGTAAAAAAATATTAAATGGGAAGAGACGTTAGGCTAGGCCCACCTTGGGCAGCCCTTCGACCTCACCTATCCCTTTTCCAGTGGCCCATACACATAAAGTGGTGGTAGTTTTGTTAATGGTGGTTGGGTTCGTGCCCCAAGGGCCAGGCCACCACCTATTTTTCAATGCGCGATGCATGGTTCTACCAAGTACGGGGGGAGGGGTTGGGGTTAGTGTCTCGCCCCTCCATTAATACTTACATTGATAAGGATTGGGGTGGTAGGGTTGGTGGCCCGCCACCCTTTTTTTAATCATTTTTTTGTTATTAAAAACAATATGTCCATTTTTTAAAATCCCGATTTTAGGCTGAAGGAGACATTTTAACAAGGTGACAATTTCGCCTGGAATCTAGCCGGAGTTGGCCAGATTCCGTCTACTAGAAAAATTCCAAATTGTGTCTCCATTAATCCCGCCCAATCAGCAAAAGCCAACCAAAACTTTGACTACCTCTATCTTCCTCATCCGAACTTGGATTGACGAACTATTCGCACCACTGTGATCAGGACGAAGAGATCTACACTCTGGTTCTAGTTCAAAAGCATTATGATCACTTTGATTTTCGAGCTTCCATAAGCCCTCTTTGTCCGGTGTGTGCCTATGGAACCACCTGGATCACTCATCAAAAACTTTGATGAAATATATTGGTTCTTTAGACAATTATCTTCATCACTCATTGTTATTATTTGATCCTACTAATATACATGAAGCGTGTGTGAAAGAAATTAATCTTGAAAACATGGGAAAGCATGAACAAGAAGACCACACAAAGAAAACAGGGATAGCAAATAAAAAGGAATGAAAGCCCTCTTTCACCCATTGTTGAGAAAAATGGGCATGATAAGGAGAATTGTTTGAAACTACATCCTAAGTTAAAGCCTAAGAGATTTTTTAGTGAAGGGAAGCAAAAAAAAATTGATACAGTGCAACGAGACTTTGGTTTTAATTCATGTGATGAGATGAAGATCTTAGCTATCAGGATGAAAAATATGGGAAAAGCATCGAAGAACGTGTGGCTCCAAGAACTTGAGGAAATCAACCATAGAATTCAAATAGACAATGTTGAATTGAGAATACTACTACAAGAAGTAGAAGAGGAGAAGCAGAGGTTGCAACTTCAGCTACAATCCACAAAGCAAGAGAATATTCAAGCAAAGAGTATCAATCAGTGGAGGCTAAGAGCACATCACACCATTCCAGTGATCATGATTGAAAGTCATTTATAAAGGGAGGTGAGAATTTTATAGCATGAGGTAAGGAAAACTCTCCTCACCATAACTACACCAAATGCAACCATTAAAGGAAAATTATGTCAACTAGGAAGTAGCCAAGACAAAAAGACCTCTCTCCATATCAAGAGAAAAAATAAGGGCAGGAAATTATGGATGAAGAAAAAACATTACAACAAGGGTGGACATCATAAATCCACATGTTGGAAGCTCCATCTAGAGCTACATCCAAAGAAGGACCAAACTTTTACGAAAGCAACTATGAACAAAGCAGCCCTTGTGCAGGAACCAACAGATGAGAAAATAGAGCACATTATAACCTGACATTAAGCCGCATAGGAAGAAATAAAGCTACAGGAAAAAAGCCCATTATCCTGGTTAGGTAAGAGATGGGTATAATTTCTAAGTATTTGGTTGTGGCCACCATTGTAAATCACATGTTTCTTTTGAAGGGCAGGTGAAATTATTTGTAAAAGTGATGAATTGTAAAACATCACTTAAGTATGCGACATAGCAATATTTTTGGCATTTTTTTGGATAGAAAAGGGTATGGGTTTTGCTCTAAATTTGAGAAAACATGTATGATATTTGTATGTAATTTGTGGGGTCCAAAAGTCCTTCAGTTAGGAGGATTGATCTAGGAGAATCCAAAAAGGCTCAAAATTCAAAGTCCCCAAATCTCAACAAAAATGGCACCAAGGCATAGAGCTTAGAGAGACCTTTCCAACAACATGAACGACACCTCAAACTGAGTCTATTTGAAAATTTTATGGCCATTTGAAGATTTTGAACAAGATAAAAGTCAAAGTCAAGTTCAAAGGATGACATGGCAAGCGTTGACTTGGCAGTATGTTCTGCTGATATGGAAACTCGAGGATGTGCCACATGTCATGCATAATTAGAATTATTAGACATGCATTAGACCAGTAAAAACATGCCACGTGGAATCACCCAGGCACATCACATGTCCTCACCACTCAGGAATAGTTGGTAATTGAAGTGGCCCAATCAGGGGTTGCCACATGGCAGGAATCAGTTGGCCAATTCAATTTGGCATATCCCAAAATCCATTTGGCTTCACCTGGTTGGTTGGATTAAAAAATTATTTTAATGCCATTTTTATATGATGAAAAAAAAAAACCAAGTCTAAGGGTCTGCGAGGTTTGAAATCATGAACCCTTCCTACCAAACACCAATAATAATGTGTGCAAACTGAGATGCCCAATCATTGGGATTTGAACTATCTTTGCCTATTCATTCACACATTAAAGGAGGCGAATGGACCTAGAGGCACAAACCCACGTATGAGAGCACTAGGGAGCGACGAGTGGAGTGGTAGGTGGTAGCGTGAGAGGGGAACCCACACCCAATTCAAGCATGATTTTCAAAAAATATTATGCGGATAAGTTCTTCCACTTGATAAGATACTCTGAAATTGATCGATTTCGTAGCTGCCGAGTTCTTGTTTCTGTGACTGCTTCCGGTTCCAATATAATTTTTCCTTCCTCGTCAAGTTCTAGCAATATTGTTTG